>JAOYMR010000006.1:24467949-24489810 GCA_025802075.1 Tenebrosternarchus preto | reverse complement strand
TGAGCCACTTTGGGGTGTTTTGGAGGAGCGAGTCAGGAAACGTTTTCCTCCACCAGCATCACGTAGTGACCTGGCCATTATCCTGCAAGAAGAATGGCTTAAAATCCCTCTGACCACTGTGCAGGACTTGTATATGTCATTCCCAAGATGAATCGACGCTGTACTGGCCGAAAAAGGAGGCCCCTCACCATACTAATAAATTATTGTGGTCTAAAACCAGTTGTTTCAGTTTCATTGTCCAACCCCTGTACATCTGGTTTGGTATATTTGAATATTTAAGATGCTTCAGTACGTCACGATTCATTCTGTCCATTGGTAGGTGAACAGTGTGACACTTCCATTGACAGCTATATGTGCTCATATCCAAAGGTGGATTGTTTTGAATCACGCAGACTGGTCAGGTCTTCCTGTTCTCTGGCTGTCAAGGATTCTGTGTAACATCCAGAGAGACCTGAGCATGACTGTGAATGTCTGTCATACCAATCTCTTATTCTGATGTTCACCTCTAAAATAATTATTGTGAAGTGCTTACAAAATAAAACCAAAAGCGCTATTTTGAGCTTTGCAAGTTCTTTATCATTAACCGTTTCCTTTCCAAACCAAAAATGAGGATATCAGTTATACCAGAACATGGACTATATAATCAATGAGGATGTCAGTTATACCAGAACATGGACTATATAAACAATGAGGATGTCAGTTATACCAGAACATGGACTATATATTCAATGAGGATGTCAGTTATACCAGAACATGGACTATATAATCATTGGGGATGTCAGTTATACCAGAACATGGACTCAAGTCTCTTTTCTAGCCACCCAGTGTGCTGACTGAAGTCACACCTATTCACGGTGGACCCAAGTCATCTCCAGTGTCTCTAGAATAAAAAGAAAAGAACAAACAAGCAGCAACAAGAAAAAAACTACAGTTATTACTTCTGTACTCCAGTTATTCCTGCACACGTTAATTATTCCTACTGACTCTTTAATGGCATCCTTGGTCTTATGCCTAGTTTTCTCCAGTAAAAACACAGATATAAGCTACTTTCTGGAAGAGCTGACCAATTACTCGACATGTAAATAAATAAGCAGGTCTTTACTTCTACACTTCACATTTCCTTTCATTTCAATGTACCCATTCAGCTCATCTAAGGGGGTTTTTGTGTGCTTCTTAGAAAAATGTAGTTTGCCCCTGAGGTTTACAAGTGGTTTTGCTTTTTGTGGTAAATGTGTATTCTTGTCATGTTACCTTTCGACTCTTAAGGCAAAGTTTTTATATATGAAAAGCATTCTTTGGTCTATCTCTACAGAGGTCTTTATTTTGACCTTAGATCTTAACAGCTACCATGTACCATTACCTCTGGTCCCATAATATGAGAAAATATAGATAGAACTAGAATTTCTAGAGTCTCACATGGACTGTCAGTTTAGTCAAAGTCTCATTTCAAACTCTGTGTGCCAAATACATAGCCAGAAAAAGAAATTGTGTCACTACAAAGTTCACCGCGTGAGAAGTAATGAACCATGCACATTTGAGTCTGGCATGGTTTGTGATTTTCAGTACAATATAGTAAGCAGGTACTTTCCTGAATTACAGAAAAGATTCGGCACTTCCTGTTAACAATTACAGTATGATGACTGTAAGTAAATGATCTACACAGAGCAGCAGATTTAGTTTTATGTGCATTAAGACTTTTTTTTTATACGGTCTGAGATCATGTGATTACAGTAAATTGCTTTGCACTCGAATTATAGGAAATGCCTGTATAATCTTTTTTCTTGTTCATCACGGAAATACAGACCTTGCTATAATGATTTTAATCATACAAGAGAAACATGTTAAATAAATAATTCAATTTTTAATAAAGTCAAATTTGATATGTTCTGAGGAACTTAAGCAAACCCAGAGAAAGCAGTACACACACTCCCCCCCCCCCTCCACCTTTTTTAAAATAAAGATTATAAACATCTCCCTCTAGTGTCAAATGTATATGTGCACGACATAACATCTGGTTTATTGCTTGTGTACTTTTTTTTTGCTCATATTTGGAGTGATTAATTACTGTAAACAGAATTATTAATAAAAACATCTCAAAAGTACCATCCATGTTCAATAAAACACTGTGTCAAATGTATCAAACCATTTAGTGCTTTTAGACATCTCCTCAAATGCTGTATGTATGTAAACTAATTCGGCCAGTCATCTTAGATCGCTTCATCTTTGAAAATGCACAGGACTGGTTTTACCAGGTACTTTATAGACAACTGGAGAATAACTCTTACAGGTGCGATGTAACAGAAGAGTTGACTGTTCTCATCTGACCTTGGTAATGGAAAATAATGAACTGACTGCATGGGACACTGAACAGGCAAAGATTAGCCATGAGTGTGGCTGTGTATCCATCAGACTGGCTGCCTACGGAAGCTGCATGGTGACGATGTTTTCATGAGCTTGAAACGAATCTCCTCATGGATTCCTTCATGTACTACAGCTACAACATGCATTTCTGTACCCCTGCTTCTGGACATTCCACAACAAATGCACCAGGTCCAGAGATATCTGCTGCCCCCAAAGTCCTAAACCATGTGCATATGGAGTAGTCTTACTCCAGGCCAAACAAACAAAACACCCCCCCCCACCCCCCAAACATGATCAAAAAAGAAAAAAAAAAAAAAAAATCACTATCTGCTGCAATGGCTGGAAACACTGCACAGCCCCAGAAAAACATCCCTTCTACCAACATTCTGCATGCATCTCTCCTTTCCTGTCACTTCAACATTGAGGAACCTGCTGGGCGCCTCACTGTGCATAGTAGTGTGTGAACTGCCATTTCTGCAGTGGGTTGGCAGCTTGGCAGGTCTTCAGGAAGACCCCGCCTCCCTCCAGCTCCGCCTCCATACACACCTGCTGCGAAGATGCCTCCGTGATCAGATGATCTACCTAAAACACAAACACGCATGCGCACACACACACGTTTACAATCACTGAAATATAATAATGTGGAAGCACAATAGTGGTCTGGGTAATGCGGCTTGATGTTCTGAAAATATCTTTCTGTGGCTCCTGTATAAATGTTTAAAATATCTTTACAAGGTGTGTAAAATGCGTGTTGTGTGTATCTGAAAACAACTCAAACAACTGACACTAATCCTAACCATTTGACAGAATGTGCATCAGTAGGCAGTGAAGGGGTTTTACACCACTGACATACCAGAACTTTGGTGGATTTGTGCAACCAGCGGAGGTGTGGCTTAGCATTGTCACATGGTTCCATTGTCACGCCTCTTCCTGCGCTGTGTGGAGATACACAGGAAGTGTTCTGACGGAACGTCCTCACCCAGGAGTAGCTGAAGTGCTGGCTCTTTAAGAAAAACACAACACAAGCATCTTCTGAGTCAGCATTTTAGTCTGTTCCTCAGTTTTTAACTATCGGTGATTGTATATGGTTGTAATGATTGCACATTGCTAAACAGGATTTCATGATGGTTATGATAGTTAAAACCTTTTAAAAACATATTTTCTATGTAAACCCCAGGTCTTGCTGGATTATCATTGTATATTTCTTTATGGAGGCAAAAGCATGCATGCATGAAAAAATGTGTAATGCAGAAGTATGGGTTACCTGTTTGCTAAGATCACAAATCTCAAACGACAAGGAGGCTTTATCCAGTACCAGACACTTTCTTATACCCATGTTGAAAACCTATAAGGACATGGTAAAAAGGTCACCATTAAACTATGTGTGTGTGTGAGTGCATGAGAGAGGAAAGAGAGAGAGAGAAGGGAAAGTGGTTTGACTGCTTCACCCCTGATTCACTAAGACAAAGGCTTCAATGGAACCATGAGGAGCATCGGATGAGACAAACGAAGCCTTGAGAGACACAGAGCCTTTGTCAACAAACACTAAACAATGGCCTTGGCGTCACACTCGGAGGGAACCAAAACAAGGGACCTCCATGCTGTGTGCATTTTCTGAGAATAAGACCAAGAGTAACAATAGATTTTAGATAGCAGTGGTGATTCAAAACCTGTTTAGAAAAATATTCAGACCTGTTTTTTCCTCTTTCTCTTTTTAAACTAATTTTTTCTTTGCTCTGTACCTGAGAATTAAACCCGTGGCATTCTTTGGTGTTCTAGTCAGATAAAGTGCGAACCCACTGTGCTCACCAGGCCTTCAGCTTTGACCACGGGAGGCTGCAGTTCAGGGTAGACATTATCCAGGTACCATCTGAAGCTTTTGCAGCCAAGCTTCTCCCGCAGGTGGACCTGCTCAGTGAGGTTCCCGATGTCCATGGTGTTCTTGTCCAGCAGGTGGAGGTAGCCATGGCCGTAGAACACTTCCTTGTACTCATCCAGCCAGACCTCGGCCACTCGTGCCAGATTACGTTCTACTGTCCGCTGACGGTCTTTGGGGAACTTGTAGGGGTTCTCGCCACGGAAGATGTGGCCCACACGTGAGCATGGGATGATCTCGATCTGTCCACCGCACATCCAGATCTGATGGTCATCAGGTTATGTTTGTTTGTTTGTTTGTTTTTAAAAGAATCAAGAAACCCAGCAATCAGTAATTAATATGTTGAAAAATCAAAGTATGCTTCAGTTAAATAAAAACATCAAAACGAAATGACTTTATACAGTGGAAAGGCTTCACTATTCTATGTCAAGCAAGTTTCAAGTGAGATATAATTCCATCTAATGGGGAGACGTATGCATGCTGAGGAGGCGAAAGTTATGCTTCCAATGAGACAGTCAAAACGCTGATCTAGTGCTGCAGAAAAACGTTCATGTTGAGAGTCACGTTGTGTGTAAGATTCTGATTTTTTTTTATTTTTTATTTTTTTACCTTGAACGAGATCTCCATGTTCTCCCCACCCCACACATCCAGTCCTGGGTCATATGCCCCTAGCTCGTAAAAGTACTGCTTATCTATAGAGAACAGACCACCTGCCATCACAGGACACCTAGGAAATAACGTCAGAAGAAGAAATGTTCGCTTTTTGGTAGATGTCAGCCTTGATGAAAAGTTCAGAATAATTATTAGATCTTGCACCCATTAACATTTCACTTCAGATGGGAGAAGTCAATTAACCAGACCTTCTGTGCACAGCAGCAAAGGAAATGAACTGGATACATTTAATCTGCAGTAAGCGATTATTCAAGCAACACCTAGTCTTTTCATCCTGATCACAAAAAGACACATCCAAACACTCCCAGACTGGCACTTATTTTACATGTTTACATGTGAACTACATAAAAACACAGGCTAAGAATCGAGAGTGTCTGACTCTGTCTGGAAGGACTGAGTAGAAAGGTTTAAATAAAGGAAAAGGGAGGGTGGGGTGGGAGGGTGGCATATGTATTCACTGTCTACATCTAGCAGAAATTAGCAAAACTATAACACTGACTAGGTTCACACACAAAAAAACTTGCAGGTTAAATAAACACCAACATAATTAGTGTTCACGTTACAAAACATACTGTGTATTAAGACTTAAGTTGAGACTTGTTAACTTTAACTGTAGCAGCTAGACAACGGAGTAGGGTCAGCTTCGTTCATTATTTTCAAATCCTTTTTCTAATGTTAGCGAGAAATGTCACTGCACATTACCTGATGGGGTCGGAGTCCTTCATGTTGTTCTTTCTGATGACATCTTGTGGTAGTGTGCTCCAGCCGAAAACTAAAGGCCATTTGAAAATACCTCTTTGGAAATTGTCCACCATCATATAACTGCAAAAACAGATACAAATGCTGCCATCTCATGGTTGTTCATACTGAAAACTATCGATATAACTGGCAGGTTAGTATTCAAACGACATAGATAGATAGATAGATCTTTATTGATCCCTTTGGGAGGGTTCCCTCAGGGAAATTAAGAAACATAGAATAAATCTGTTAATATGCTGTTATCACCTGAAATGTTTTAACAATTTTTTGTCACCATTGTTACAGCTGTAGGCAAGTTCAAGCAGACTGACTTGAACTTCCTTTGAAATGTGTGGAGAGCCTGTCTGCATCTGTTTGCCCTGCTGGGCATACAGCACCACAAGATGTGTGAAAGACGAGACTAAAGCAAACACAGTGAACTGGCTGGTATGTTTCATACTTAAACTGGTCCTACTTGTCCAAGAGTTACTTCTTCACAGCTTTGCTAAAACCTCAAGAAAGCTGAAGACCTGGGGTCCGTGAAGCTGTGCTACCTCATGTCCTTGTCACTGATGACCTCGATGACAGGGCAGGCTACTCTCCTGTGGTCCATGTAGATCCTCTCCAGCAGTGGCTCCAGCCAGCCCACGTTGCACTCGATATGGGAGTCCAGGAACGTCAGCACGTCGCCTGCCCGATTGTGGCACCAAAGAGGCAGCAGAAAGCAGAAAGAGGCAGCAGAAAGTTTTCAAACCACTTCACATTTTCAGTATATTAGTATACACAAGTTGGACTGAACCTATTTTTTCTTGTCAACAGCACACACAACATCCTAACAATGACAAATAAAATGTTTTTGGAGTCTTGTAAATGTTTTTAGAATAAATGAGTTTTGTCTGGATTTGTTATGACATGCAAATTAAGCTCTGGTGTTTCCTACTTCTATGAGAAGCTTTTGAAATGCCTGCACAAATTCACTACAAGTCCACTTGTGAATAACTGATTTGGATGGACATAATCAGGAAAGGCCCACACCTTGCTATCTAAGATATGAAGGGCCTAGATCTGACAGGTAACCGAGAATACTGTGAATAAGATCCAGAGTTTCTTTGTGGAGAAGGTTTAACCATCGGTCAGTACTCCATCTAAGCTGTTATGGTAGAGTGGCCAGATGGAAGACATTATTGACTAAAAAGTACATTACTGACCCATCTGTATTTGCCAAAAGACACTTAAACAACTTTCAGACCACAAGAAGCAAGATACTCCGGTCTGATTAAAGGAAGATTAAACTATTTTTGCCACAATTCCCAGCAGCGTGCATTGAGGAAAACGAGGCACAGAGCATCATCTCATTACTACCATTCCCACAGTTCGAGATGGGGGTGGGGTGGGGGTGGGGGCAGCATTGTGCTGAAGAGACAGTTTTCTGCGACATGGACCAGGAAGCTAGTCAGGAGAGAGAGGAAGATGCACACAGAAAATACAGAGCTATTGGGGTGAAAATCTTTTCCACAGTGCCCAAGATCTCAAGCTGGGGCGAAGATTTACACTTTAACAAAACAAAGCTACTGCCAAGAACATACAGGAGGGGCTTTTGGGAAATTCTTCAGAAGTCCTGGCGATGGGGCAGTCAGAGGCCGCAGCTGAACCCAAAACATCTCTGGAGAAACCCGACAACCTGGCTGACCTTGAATGATTTCGCAAGGAAAAATGGGAGATACTGCTAACAGAAAGGTGGGCCAAGCTTGTAGGATCCAAGGAAAACATGAGGCTGTCACTACTATAACTAAGTGAAAGGTCCTTACTTATGAATTCTTTTGAAAATAAAATATTTCAGGTTTTTTATTTTTAATAACTTTGCAAATTCATTCCAGAATCCTGACTACTTTGACTGTGGAGTACAATGTTTAGATAAAAGTTAATTAAATCTATTTTAAGATGAGTTTGAAAGTCAAAAATTAGTATATGGAAGCTTAAAACTATGAATGTTTATTGTATGCATGTGTGTGTGGGCGTGAGACTGTGTGGTTACACCGTCTACAAGAGAGTTGGTTTGTACGGTTCTGTAATATTTCTTGTGGATGTGTACATGTGTTTTCATGTTTGCTTTCTTGTGGATGTGTACGTGTGTGTGTGCTTTCTTTGTGTGTGTGTTACCCTTTGCCACAGCAGCACCAGCCAGCCTTGCCCGGATCAGCCCCTGTCGCTCTTTCAGACGGATGATCCGGACTTTGGGAAACTGGGACATGTAAGCATCCAGTTTTTCCTTCAGATAGTCTACAGCACAGAGGCAAAGACAGATAGCCTTGTTCTCACTTCTGCTTCACAACTACAAATTCTCAGTATTTCAGAATCACTTATAAAAAATTGTTTACTCTACCTATCTCAAAATTGATCAATTACCAGTGCTGTCAGCCTTTACTGGTGACAATCCACCCAGGGCTCTGTCTTTAGTGCAGAAACCCCACCCTGAGTGCCATATTTGGTACTGAAATCCCACCCAGAGCACCATATTTGGAGACCACCCCCCCATAGCCTCACCTTTGGTGCTACAGTCATCCACCAGCACCACCTCCTTGAGTAGGTGAGGGGGGGACCTGTTGAGCACACTATGGACGGAGCGGAGCAGAGTGGACCACACCTCGTCCACGAAGCAGAAGATCACGCTGGTTGTAGGCAGGTCATCATGAACCAGGTTCTCAGAGCATCTACACCAAAGGTGAGATATGAGTAAAACAAATATCCTAAAGGTAATTGTTGTACTTCAGATCAGTTTAATATAAAGACTGTTACAGAGAGAAAAAAAAAAAAACTCAAAGACAAAGTGTAACTGATGCAAAGCACCAGTTTTACACAGCATCCCTACATGAGTACTAGAACCTCCTTCAGTCAGCCTAAAGTATGTGAATGAGAGTTAATCAGTTAAATGAACAAGGCAGTACAATCTTTCAGCACTCACGCAGAGGGTCTGGTGTCCGGGATCGCCCTGTCCACAGGAATCTGCTCGCTGAGGAAGACGTTGAAGTAGCCCTCACTCCACCTGCTCCGGCTCTCCTTCTGCCTGTCCTGGGGCACCACGGCGGCCTGGCCGAACTGTCCCACCGCGTGCGCGTCTCTCGGCCTATGCGTCACGTCCAAGGCCATCACCTTGTGGACCGCACCGGACCTCCTCAAGCCTGTGGAGTTCCACAGCTTGTGCTGTTCACCAACAGGCTGTTTCACTGGGTCCACATCCACAGCTGGCTGTGGTGGTTTTAGGGAGGCTTGTGTCATGACTTGAATTGACTTTGGGTCGGTGTTGTTGACTGTGTATTGTTGGTCCTCACTATAATTATTAAATTTGCTGCTTACATCTTTAGCAACACCCAGTACAGGTCTGACAAGGTATTCCTCTTTGGCAGTATTTAGGTGAGCATCGTGTTTTACTGGTTTTGTATTTTTGCTGTTCAGTTCTTCATGTAATGCAGCATCCACTGGGATTTTAGTGACCGGCTCTAGTATTTTGTAGCTTTTGTTGGCATTGCTCTGTAAATTTATTGTATTCTTTTCTAAAAGTGTTGTGGGATACTTTTCTTCCTGGTCAGCAGGTGGCGCCTTGGTCTCCGAAATCGATACTTTCTTATTATTTTTACGTCCTTGCTCTTTGGCCTGTTGAGTTACTTTCAGCACTTTGTTATTTCCGATACTCGTGTCATTCTCATTAATGTGCCTTTTGAATGGCGGCTCTTTTACAGAGGTCTTCACACGCACTTTTGCTTTACTTTCATTAACCAATGGATTCTGTTGTTTAGCCACAGTTAACATGTTGTCCATTTCAGTCCCCACCTTGGTGTGTTTTTCCAGCTGGGATTTAGCTTGCTCCTTAAGATGACCAGGTAATTTCATCGGCCGCTTTCTGTATACATCAACAGCTTTTCTCTCGAACCTGTCTGAATTTTTATTCATCAGATCCTCGACCTTTTGAAGAGGATGTCTGAAGTCATCTTTACTTACACTGTTTTTTTGCGTACGCTGTCTTTTGGTAAGGTCTCTCTCTTTGACAACAAGCTCTTTTAAAAGTTGACTGTTAACGTCATTGATCGACAGTCTCAATGCTGCCATGTCAAAGAGTAGCCAAATTACGGACGCAATAAAAACAAATGCAAGAACCCTCCCGCTTCCCCTTAAATATTTTCTAAGCTTCATTTCGATCCCTATTAAATAATTACAAGAGAATTCTATTCAGATAAGAATCTACCCTATTATCCTACTTGTAGAAGTGCAAGTCAATGCCAGGAACTTAATGATTACTTCGTGATAGTGGAGCACACGGAGCCATGTCTGCGTGGCAACATCCCTCCCATTGCAGCTCGAGCCTCTGTAGCTGGCTGTTTTCCATTTCGAGTTACGCTGACGGACAAAGCGAAATATAACACAGTCGCTAAACTGACGCAGCATATGGGTGACAGGTAAAAACAACTCGATGAAATCGTAAAGAGGCGTTTCACTTATCGAGTCCCACGTTGTCCAGGTAAAAGTCAAAGTCACATGTTGCACCGTAGCCCAGGATTCGTTTCAAGTGGTCTTCTTAAGTTTAGGTAGGTCCCTTAATGCAGACAACGACGGGCATAAAATCCTTTTCATTGTTTAAAAGTCTCGACAAAAGACACGTCTTTAAGGACAACGCAGTTGGCGCGTGCGTCTGCACAAAACTAGCGACATAGTTGTCAAGGAATTGGCTCGAGCAGTTCCTGGATCGCCTACGCAACAGACCTCGTCTTCTCCTTTTTGTTCCTCTTTTTTTAAGTTACACGTAGGCCAACTAATTTGACTACGTGTAAGTCTAGCGTCGCTGTGCATACTGTACTGGAATGTATGTGGAAAAACAGAAATACAGGTTAAGGTTATTGGTTATTAGCATAACAAATATATTGGAAATCATAATTAAATAGAAACTTAAACGGTGCTAACATTTCTAGTCATCCATAAAATGTGGGAAATTGAGCGTAGCAGAAGTTGAAATAATCTCACTTGAACATCAGTCTGCACATATGAAATAGCTATGCAATAGGAATAAGTATAGTTAAGACGGCAGAGAAGGGGAGTAAGAGAGACGGTCTTTATCATGCAACTGACGTGCTGCTTTTTGATATATGTTGTCATAACAGCGCGTCATAGAACAGACAAAGATGTACATGAAGAAAAGCAAGAAAAAAGTAATCAAGTCAGAGAAAGAGAGAGTGAGAGAGGAGGAGAAGGGGGGGGATCCTATTCATGCAGCAGTGTGTGTTGTCAGATGGGAGTCTGGATCCCTGAGTGCATGGCCTTCTCGTCCTGGTGGAGTCACTTTCATAGGAGTTCTTTAGACCGATTAGCCTGAGGACTGCCCTCAGGCCCTGGACCAATACCCCTGACATTCATCAGCTCACAGGCCTACCCATTAACCAGCTATGGGCAGTCTTCACCGAGCAGGGCAGTTCTTATACACTACTTTTTAATACTGATGTACAATGCATTCTTAGTGCTTAACTGAGCTGAGGTAAGCTATATCATGTGACTTTTAATTATTAGTTCAGTATGTATTGTCATTTGAATGCTTGTTCACTGAAACATTCTCTATGTTATTTACTAATTAAAGACATGAAAGGATGCACCATTGTTTTTAAAATTCTACATTTCAGGTAAGTGATGGGAACTGCAAAAATTTTGAAAAGCTGGTGAACCTGACCTATTTTAATAAACAGTATGAAATAGATCCCAGGGAGACAGTGTGTTCTAATTGAGTTGTTTCCAGGCGTTGTTAAATAGACTCTGGCATGGAGTGAGTGGAAGGGAATGATCCGCTGTTGTGTCTTTATAACATGCTAATTAGGCCTTGGAATTGAAATTACAACAGTTGGTCTCTCATTTGCATAGAGGTCATGTTTAGCTAATGTGTCTCTTGTTGGAACAGACAGCCAGCAGGACTGTGGTTAAATCTGACCCACTGACATTTCCCGCTTCAAATTATGCACAATGTGTGAATTAAATTAATTAGAGAATTCATTAAGAAATATGGCTTGCGGAAACGACTGTAATATTTAGTTATGTGAAGTAATTTTCTTTCATTGTTGGAGCTAATTTGTTTCATAACATTTCCTGCAGTAAGTTTCATTCCTGCATTAACTATGATGTATGTAATTTGTTAGCACCTTAATTAATTTAGATTACATTTTTTTAACTGAATGTGCAGCTTGTTTGGACAGATGGTACCCATCATGGAGACCTTTCACACAATTAATTTAAAATCAATTACTTCTTTTTTAAATTCTCTGTAACTTGTATGAAGCTTGCACAGGAAATAGGCATGATATTTCCATGGACTGTGACTGGTTGCTGATTGGTCTAATGGCCAATCATCATCCCCTCTGGTGATGCAGCAGTCATATAAATGGAAAACAAGGCCTTAATAGCTGCTGGGTCCTTAACAGGCCTACGCTTAGATATCATTCTCAATTAGTCCTGGATTGCTGGTTGGGTAGAGAGATGAGGGATCTGTTATAAGAAGCTCTATAGCTTGTACACAGGGCATTGTGCTCAATTATGCAAATCGCACTTTGCCATGCAGGCTTAGGACTGCCCCAGAGGAACGCCTGCCAGTCAGGGGGAGAGAGAAGAAAGATGAAAAATAAAACACATGTATAGTCTTGTGGACCATGGTCCCCTTGGTTAAATATCTCTAGTCACCTCAAAAGTTTCTTATAACCATGTAAAAAAAAAGTTTATTATTTTGTGTGTGTGTAATGGTGTTTAAGACTTTTATATGAAAGTGATTGTATGTTTTACTTGTTTCAGTATGGTTGTATTAGTGTTGTTAAATAGGACTCAAATCAGTTTGTAATCTATTAGCCAGATTCAGTTTATATGCTCCTAAGACCAAATAATGTCTAAATCAATAAGCTCAGAGTATCAGGTTTCTATGGAGTAACGCTTAACCATTCCTTTCAAACCACCAGATGGAGCCTTTGTTCTTTAGATGTGCAAGTACATCTGCTGGAACATGCATAACTGTGGGAAATATAAACCAAAACAGCAGCATAGGCTAGAAGAATAGATGTCTAAAACATGTTTAGTTTAACTCACTAACAATAAAAAAAAAAAGCCTTGCTACCTTCTGAAGTAATTTAAGACCTCAGTTGCCTCATGGAGGTGTTTTTGTAAACAATACATTTCTTCCTGTTTTTTAAATAAGGATCGAAACACAATGTTGCTGAAATAATCATCAGCCAAAATTATTATGACTCTAATTTCTCCATTTCTCTAGTATTGGTTAGGTGAAATTTCAATATTTATTTAAGCCATACGATTCTTCAGTAGATATAAGTAGTTGTCATACTGCAGTAAGTAAGAGACTTACTGGTTTAGTATATTCACTGTATAAAGCGGTATTAGCATGATCATTGTTCAGTAATTTAATGCACATCAGGCCTAATGAGAAAATATTTAATGCTTTTGCAATATTTAAGCAAAGAACGTCATTCTGGTGCCATTTAACTTCACTAACAGTGATTTACAGTGTTAGTAAGTAAATGTAACTGTTTTATTCCTTACATTTTAAAGTTTATGTAGTTGTCTTGGCATAAATTTACTCCTGGTGGTGATTATTTTGCAGTAATTATTGTGACATAAAATTTATTTGAATTTCTCTGTATCTGAGCCTGAACATTATTGTTTGGTATAACAGTTATTATGGTTTGATGTAGTAGTTATGCTCATTTTGCTTTTCTTTTAGGAATCAGCATTGATTTCTGTATTTATCAGTGTTCCAGTTCAATGGTATCATTCACTCCTGTACTGGCTTTTTATCCTACTGTACTGGCTAGAATACATGAGTATATTCTATGAGATGAGCAGTTTTGTAAGTCGCTCTGGATAAGAACATCTTCTAAATGCCAAAAATGTAAAAAGTATATGATCATTATGAACATACCTGACATGCCCACTGGGTTTTGAATGGGCATCATCTTCATCACTTGTTTAATCCTGCAGTAACAATCATTTGTGCAGTTTAAAAATTTGAATAGCGAAGTCTTCTTAGCTTAAGTGCACCGAAACACTGCTTATGTCTTGTAATCAGGACTTCTTACACTCTAGTGTAATGACAATCTCTGTAAAGAACATCAAGCCATGTTTTAAAATGTAGGCTAAATGCTTAACAGCTAACTTCTATTTAATTTCCAGCATATTAATTTCAAGTTTATTTCTTTAACTATTCAAATAATTAAATATATATGCGGCTCTTCCCAGATGTGGGTTTGTGGATCTTGTAAATGTAAGTGCATCATGTGTCCTGTAGCCATGGCAGGGGTTGGCATGGCAGGGGTTGGCATGGCAGCCACGTTAAATGTCAGTTGTTAATGAAAGCTGCCTGGGTTGTCTGAGTTTGGACAGTGGGTGTGTTGGCTCATCTCATACCCTCTAGCCTGCCTGGAGCCCTGATGCCAACATGCCTTGTGGTGCCCAAGGCTTGACCACCTAGCACTGGGCACTGGGCACTGCATCACTGCTCTGTGCCATTCTGGGCTCTATAGAACTGGAACACATAGCTTCCATTTCATTCAAGTCCTCAGAGATTAGAATGATGTGACATACTGTGTGAGAACGGTAATAATGACGTCAATTAATTTGAACTTGTTTATTAATCACTCATAATGACTTCATTTGCATATGGATTCTAAGGCCTTGAAAAGCCACTAAATTCACATTGTTTTGCTCCAAACAGGAAATCTGACTTCTCTGACTACATGGTCACCTTTTAAGACCCACCAAAGGGTTGTGATTACTTTCCCTACGAGATGTTCTCGTGCTACCTGCAGTGCTCCAGCCACAGAAGCTATACGAGAGCTTTGATCTTATTATCCTGAGGAGTTGTGAGCTGGAGAGAAAAAAAAAAAAAAACCCTGACACTTTCAGTACTTTTCCAAATGACTGCAAGGAAGAAATGTGGCAGTTTTTGAGGAAGTTGACTCCCTTTGTTAAATTTGTATGAGACCTATTGGCAAACACGTCTTTTTATTATCGTACACGGGCGGAGGAGATGAACCCACGTTGTGTCTAAATTAACTTTCTCTATTTGCCAGTAAATGAAATCAATTCCATCCTTTATGCTACTTTTTCATATGCCTTTTGCCTTGTTGCGGGATCTTTTCTCTTTCTCTCCCTCATTCATCTGTTTTGCCCTTTCCTTGATCTGATAGCATTAAACATATAATTAAGTCATAAAGGAAGGTGCTGATGAGTGTCGCAGATGGTAATTGCGTCCTACGTTTGAATGGAATGATATGCATTGCCACAATTTACAGCCTGCTGCTCATATTTTATTCAGCAACCTTTTATCTCTTCCCTCAGAATTATTCTGCAATAAATTTAGACATCTTATCAATAGCTGGAGTGATAGTGGCAGGAACCTGGTGAAGGGAAGGAGAGAGAGGAAGGGAAAAAAAAAGTGGCAAAAAAAAAGAGAGAATAGCTGAGCATGTTCTGGCTGTGCTGTTTCAAATCATTTTCCATAATAAAGGGCTTTATCGGCCTGGGCGCACGATGCTAGTGGCAGTCGGGCCTGTAAGTAAATTGCTTCAGTGACAGCTCACCACTTCAGGTTGCAAAGCCATGAGGAAAGTTTGAAATAGGCCCCGCTAATGAACATTTACTTATGAGGACGTACCATGTAATCCCAGTGCTCTCGGCGCATGCTGTTGCAGTGTGATTGCTGACCGGTAAACTGCATCCAAGCTGAATGACGAACTGTATTTTTGACCACAGGAAAATTGATTTGAAAAAGCTCTATAAACGTTTGAGATCTTTTGAGTATTTTTTGCAGTGCAGTCTTCATCAAGCTTCACTGGGTTCAGCTGAGTTTGAGTAAAAACTTGAACCTCTGTCTGATCTCCAGTAGTGCGCTGGTTCTCGATGCCATGTCAGCTGATACCAGGAAACTCAGAGGACCTGCGTTTCATGTGCTTGTTAGATGTTTGAGAAGGTTCTGCACCACTAACCTTCGTTCATCTGTCATTACTTTTCCTTCTATTTACATTATGAATCCCCAGAACCTGTGTATTATTGTCTTTTACTATCATGTTAGTCATATCTGGACTCAACCTGGGCAGCAGAGGTATACTTACACTAAAATATGAATAACACATTTTATCAAGATTCTCAAATCTTTTCATGCCACCTAACCTGCAAAATGTGTATTTAATGAATTATAAAACTGGCCTTTTTAAAGTTCAAAATTATATCAGAAAGTGATAATTGAAAACTACCTACAAAAAAACCTAAACATTAACATTAATCAAGGAGTGTTTGTCAAACTTCATGTGCTATGAATAAGAGATTTGTATGGGGGAGGCATTTAAAGATTGTACAGTTACCTGCACAGTCACGCAGCTATGTCACCATGGCAACGCTGCCATATTGTTCCGAGCACTTCAGAAGAGAACATAAAGTCACCGATGTCAAAAGTTTAAGATGATGGAAAATGATGCGTGACTGTTTTTGTTTTATATTCGTGTTATTGTGATATTTGGTAAAGAGATCATTTGGTTGACTTGTGGTTGAACTGCGAAGCCGAATAATTTCAGTAAAGATCATAACATAAAGTGCAAATGGGGCAAACTGTAAAGCAGTACTGCTATTATGCATTTCTGTTTTTGGCAGCATCACCAAGGTTAAATCATGCACAGAGCAAGCAGGACTCAAAAGAACTGCTCATTTTGTCATGTTAATCACCCCAAACTCACGCCAGAGTCACTTGGACATGCTGTTTGTTAGTACATATCTCTCTACCTTTTGAAAAATGGTGCAGTGTGTCTGTGCTTGCTGGTATGCACTGAACACACGGTTGTTATTATTGGTTAGCGGATTTCTGCCAGGCTCCCTGGAGAAACTGGTTAAACAGCCAGTTAAATGGAGCAACCCTTCTGATCTGCTCAACACCTCCTCCTCCACCTCCTCCTCCTCCCCCCAGTCTCCCTCTTAAAACTCCCCGAAGGGCCTCTTAACCGTACCAGGCTCCACTTACCATGACATCCATTTATATGTGTGTATATAATTCATATTTAATTATATTTAAGTCCATCCGTGTCTATTACTTCATGTATCTCTGAACCTCTTGTTTTTATATGAAAGAGGCCTCTCTTTCTTTCTAGAACTTTCCTCCTGTCTTCCAAATGACCAAGTCTGTGGGCATACAGCCAGTAACTGCTGAGGAGTGGTACTGAACCTCCCTACCCTGTGACTCCTTTCCTGGGTTTCCAGTAAGAGCTGAGGAGTGGTACTGAACCTCTCTCCTTACCCCCCCCCCCCCTTCCCTGACTCCTCTCTTGCATCTCCAGTAAGAGCTGAGGAGTGGTACTGAACCTCCCTACCCCCCGACTCCTCTCCTGGGTCCCCTGTGCAGGGCTGGTGTCGTCTGATACTTGAGAAGGAGTAACAAGGCTGATATAGGTTTAAATCTCATGTTCCTGCAACCTGCCAAGCATGTGTTTTGCGTGCCAGCTGGAAGGCTTTGCTCCAGAAGAGGAGGGCAGCAGGAAACTGCAGGGCCCGTGGGGGAGGTGGGGGAGGCGGGTTGCGTGCTGCATGCTGTTCGCTGGGCCTCAGCCCCGTTACCTTTAAACGTGAGGGGCATTGTTTTAATCGCCCCGCAGTCCCTTCCAGGCAGGGAAGCCACTATAGCCTTGCCGGCTATCGATAGTCACCTCTGTTCCTGGTAATGGAGTGCAGAAGAGAGAGGGAGAGTGGGGGGGGAAAGATAATGTGTTTGATCGATCAGCATGAACGAATTTCATTTGTTAAGTCGATAACAGTTTACAGTTGACAGAGCCGGATAACTGTATTTCTTTTTTTCTGATTGAAGCTTTCTGAGAGAGAGAGAGAGAGAGAGAGAGAGAGAGAGAGAGAGAGAGAGAAAGAGAGAGAGAGAGAATGTGAACAGGATTTAACTTTGTTCGTGGAAATGTGTGCACTGAGACCCTTCTGGTTGGTTATTGCTGGCAATCTGTATTTAAAACTAATACCAGCACGTAGACAGTGGCTGCAGGCCACACTCACGCAACCAATCTGATACAGGTGGAGGTTCCTGTGTTCCTCATGAATTAGAATGTGAAAAATAACAATTCTAGCACATTCCCCATGCCGTATCCGTCGTTTTGTGTCTTGTGCTTTGGCGGGAGGTAGATGATTGGATTGTGTTGGTGCAGGGCAAAGATTTATAATACCTTTGAATGAGGAGGCAGAGGAAAATTACAAATGTTTATGGCAGAAAGATGAAAAGATGGGGAATGGAGATTGGTGCATGTTTGTGTATGAGAGAGAGAGAGAGAGAGAGAGAGAGAGAGAGAGAGAGAAAGAAATGCAAGGATATATGTTCAACCTTTATCCTCTGGTAGCTCATGTGTTTTCTAGAGGTTCAGGTCCCCAGATCGCCTGCAGTCATGAGAGCTCTTATGTCCAGATACACTCTGACTGGTGACCTGCGAAACGCTGCAGACAGGGACGGAGGACTCGTCCACACAGATCAGCGTTTAAGGCGGCAGTAAGAGCTCAGGACAGCCTCGCTTCACTACAAGAGATGCACACGGAGCCCCTTTGACCTCCACAAGGGCACTGACGCACACCGACTGAGTTTAGCATTGCCATTTAGCATTGATTAAGCTAATGCTAGCATCTATTAGACTCAGACGTGTGATTGTTGTGATTGTAAGATCAGGGGTTACAAAAAATGGCTTATACAACCTCCTCATAGTTAACTGTAGTGCTCCAGCTTGATGGGCATATGCTATACACTGGATCAGTTCTAGGGCTGCCTTATGTCATACTTAGATTTTCTGCAAACACATCTGATCATCTGGTACTTCCCAAGGCCTTCATTAGCTGAGCCAGGTGTTAGAACAGGAAAAGCACTGTGCGTGAAACTGTCATGTTTGCATGCTGTACCTGCTGCCTGAAGGAGCAATGGGTGTTTTACATTCAGTGTATAGTTTACTTGAAGAAAGTCAGTTTTGGCTGATGATTTTAGTGCTTTATTGAGGTCTAGCTACGGTATAGATCATGCAGTTAACTAATGAAACAGACTGAAGTTTTGAGACTGTTCTTTTGCACGCTGAAGTCTTGAGACTGTTCTTTTGCACGCTGAAGTCTTGAGACTGTTCTTTGACAGGCTGTTCCCTTTGTCCCTCCCCCCCCCCCCCCATTTTCCTCATCGTAAACTGGTGGCAGAAGCCTGTGGAGGAAGCAACAGTGACCATATTTACTTGTTACGAGGAGATTTCATAATAACAGCCATTATTCATCCAGGATATTTCTTATTCATTACGGTATGCTGTTTTTGGACACGAGTATGGGCCGAGTAGGGTGACATTTGTATTTGTAATGCTCCAGCAGTATCACTGACTACACTCTCACGACACACCCAACTGAAAGGAAATACACAGGGGGAGCGGGGGAGGGGGGGGGGAGGTGCAATCTCTTACTGTTTTGCCCTTTCTGTTTGGTTCCTTGGGCACAAGCACGCCTCCAACTGTAGGAATCTGCTTGACTTCATGCAGGGCTACAGGAGCGGGTGTTCGGGTGAGAGAGCTCACCCCCTTGCCCCTCCCCACACCTCCCCCCCCGTCCCAGCGCGGATGGACTTGGCCGAGGGCATGTGCCGGCTTGAGCTGCATATTGTTTTACTTCATTTGAATGAGGGCAAATGTCAGATTTCCATGGCTCCGGGCTGCCCGTGTGTTGGACGATCCAGCGGTCGGTGCCTGTGCTCGTGAGGTCGCGTCTGCTCCTTCCAGGTCAGTGTGAGCCATGCGGCACGCTTGGGCCATAATTGACCTTTTGACAGTAGGGAGTAGGGGGGGGGGTGGTTGCTCCCAGGGCTAGAATAATCCCTCTTTATCTCCTGGTGCGGAAAACCCACCTCAACTGATTATCCTGATTATTTTTAGTGATTTAGATTTGAATTTTTTCCATGTATAGGTTGAACAAATTTATTTGATAAAAAACAAACCAAGCTCTTGGTTAAATTGTTAGCAGATTGTACACCCACTGAATTACCCAGCAGTTTATTTTACCAGTTATTGATTTCATTATATTGACACAGGCATTATTTAAAGACACCTGAAAGTGATCACATTTACGTCCCTGAACCATTTAAATGGAGCTCAGGGAATTTCCTCCTGTGCTGCTGAGCTCTGATTATAAACGTCTCCACAAGCCTGTAGGCCTTTCTGTCAGCCAAAACCCAGGACTGCTACCGCCGAAACGAACGATTCACTGCTACAGGTGTAGCTAGTGAAGGTTACATCACATCAAATGAACGATGTGGTGATAGTGTTTTAACTGTATTCATAAAGTGCAAAGTGTTAAATGGAAGGTGATAAAGAAACGTTTGTGTTTGAGTACAAGGTTTCAACCGGTACACGGTAGATACAATGTAACATTTTCATTATATCTGTACTTTTTTATGTTTACTTTGAATCCACTTACACTTTCATAGGGAAGGATCAGAACACATGGTGCGCACGGCTGTAAACATTTTAGACCCCAAGCAGAAGAAATAGTGTTTGCTGTATATGCAGTCACCATACACTGGAGCACTGTGGAGAAAGTAAACTTCACAGACTTTAATCATATAAAAGTGTTAAGCCGAACAAAGTGTGTAGCTATACACAAGTACATATTTTCCTTGTTCTGTCATTTTTGCCACAGTGCCCAGTGCTTTTTAAATATAAGATTGATTCTGGGTTCCTTTCTTTTTTCTTCTTTTCCTTTTTGCAACCCGCAGCGTCACAAAACAGCACATAATAGATCAAATGCAATTGTATAATTTCAGAATGAGTGAGCAGAGGCAGGGAGAGAAAGGCCTCCAAGCATCACTGCTCTGTCTTGAAAGTGTTTACAAGAAACACGGGGAAATGGGGGAGGGGGGAGGGTGGGAGTGAGGCAACCCAGAAACGCCAAAGGCCTAGCTTTTGAGAATAGGGTATTACGTTATTAATTAAAGCATAAGTCGGCTTTCCCCTCTCAGTGCTTGTAGCCCGTGGGTATACAATGTAGCACACTTGATTGAAACAGGTACCGGCAGGCTAGGCATTTTGTATTTTGCTCTTGAAGGGCTAAAGGTTTTTTTTTTTTTTTTTTTTTTTTAGCGTAGAGCTATTACTCGCCGCACACGCGGGAAGCTTTTCCGAGAGCCTTTAAAAGCTGTCACCGGCAGCAGGCACTGCCGCCACGGTGCCGTTCACAACGGTCTTTAGTTCGGACGTCGCTCTGCGGCTGAGCGATCAGTTTTAGACGCGTGTACGGTCTGAATGCATATTCGCGGGAGCCATGGAGACTTCGACTTCTGAAAAGCAGAGCGGAGGAAATGTCTCTGGTTACAACTTTTAGCTTTGAAACTACGCCGCCTTTTGCCGCAATACAGAGGACTCCCGGGCGTTAAAATACGGTTCATCCCCAGCTCTAACTCACGCAGCTCTACTGTTCACAAGCATCAGGTGTGAGTCAGAACTCAGGAGACACTGGATACATCCGCACATATGATCTTCTGTAAAGGCTGACGCAGCGTGTTCCGTACATCAGTGTGGTCGGTGCTCAATCGGCAGTTATTTTTCCTTCCTCTTATGGAGGTTTTACGAAGCTACCTTGCAGTATGCAGAAACTCCGTTTTCCTTTTCTCTCTTCTCTCTCCTCTGACTCATTAATGCCCGGAGTTTATGTCATGGTAACGGACAGAAAAAAACCCCCCTCTATTAGTCTTTTTTCTGCTGCTCATTATGGCTCTGTCCTAGAGAGCTTCGAATATGTAGTCTTCTAATAAGCACTGTGACAGAATGAAGGGGCTTCTAATTGGTTTTAATGCTGGCCGAGGCAGAGGTAGTGGTGTGCTGTATAGGACAAAGGTGGCCATAATGAGGGAGGGATGCAAGGCTCACGCTGGACTCTCCGCACTCACCCAGAGCACAAAGACGCCGTGAGTCTGGCCGCTGCAGGCGGACGAGGGATTTTAGAAAATCTTTATGTCTATTTCAGTCCTTCCCTTCCTCCGTCTCTCTCCTTTTCTTTCCTTAACACAATCTCGCTCTCACACACACACACACACACACACTCCATCTTCAGTTTTTCACTCCTTGGGGGGGGGGGGGGGGGGGGGGGGGGGGGGGGGGGGGGGGGGGGGGGGGGGGGGGGGGGGGGGGGGGGGG
>JAOYMR010000006.1:24454853-24467849 GCA_025802075.1 Tenebrosternarchus preto | reverse complement strand
TTTTTTTCAGTCCTTCCCTTCCTCCGTGTCTCTCATTTTTTTTCCTTAACACAACCTCGCTCTCACACACACACACACACACACCCTCCATCTTCAGTTTTTCACTCCTTGCCCCCCCCCCCCCCCCATTTCTTTTTCTCTCTCTCATTCCTCTCTTCTCCTCCCTGTTCTTACTGACCCCCAGTCTGTCTCTGTTAGACGTAGTGCAGGTCAGGGTAGATGGGCAGCTGAAATATCACAGGCCGCCTCAGGCTTACGAGTCCCCCTCTCCGCCGCTGCCGGTGCTCAGTGCGGTGGGGACCCTAACCCCCCACCCCACCCAACACCCCCCTCACTGGCGTGGGGGCCACACTGAGTGGCCGTGCAGCCATTTCTGCTGTCACATGCAGATCGCGGGGGTTAATTAGGTCCTAATCCCACTGAGCTCTCCGTATATTAAACGACACACTCTCTAATAGGATGTAATGAATTAAAATACAGCACAGACAGGTGATGTACAAGCTTAGTACTAGACAGTATGGAAGGTGCGTGAATGAATGAATGAATGAATGAATGGGTGTAAGAGTGAGAGCTGTAGACGCGTTTTGCCCGACGCTGCGAGCGAGAGCTTGTGTTTATGTTTGGGACAAACAAAGGTACCATGGCGCCCCTGTGACGGGCGTGTTTGGTGTGGATGGTACGGCCCAGGTCATGGCTGGCAGGCTGGAGCGGCCCGGGTGCCGCGGGAAGCTGGGCACCGCTGATAAACGGGCGGCTGGTTCCAAAGCCGTGGCGAACAATAGGGGCGTGCCCTTCCGTGCCCTGGCGCGGAACAAAGCTGGGCGACCGGGGGGAGGAGCGCGCGCATCACAAACAAACACGCAGCTCCACCGCTCGGCGCACCTGCCGCACGTTGGCGTCGTTCGGGGAGGTTCTGGAGAACGAAGCCGCTGGTAGGTACATAGGCTAAGGAGACATGTGAGTGGAATGATTCCTACAGTAAACGTGTGAGTCTTGAGGGGTTTGGGGGCAGGGGGGGTATGTGCGGTGGAGTGTGTTAAATATTACAGATTGGATCCAGGCTATCTTGTCTCTCCCCCTCCCTCCCTCATGCCTCTCTCTCCCTCTCTCTCTCACTCTCTCTCTCTTTTTCTATGACTGTAGCTCTGAGCTATATCAGACTATAAGCAGAGCTGATGTGTATGGCCTCTGGTGTAGGGCCAGGGTTCTGACTGTAAAAAGGCGTTGGGCAGAATGCTCCTCTCCTGCCCCTCCGTGCTGTCGCTGGGGGTCTGGGGTCTTTACCCACCGCATGCCCCCGTTTCTACCGGCAGACCAGGGTCCTAGGCCAAATGGCTTTGCTACAGCGTGTGTCCCTGGAGTGGTGTCAGGTCCATATGCTAATGTTAATGAATACGGGATGTCTGGTGTCCTGCCTGAGCCTCAACAAGGCACTGGTGGCTTTGCCTATGATGCTATTCCAGGAACCGTGATGGATTCGATGAGGTGTTTCTGATTGTTAAGCTGAATTATTTTTCCTCAAGGATTCGATTACGTTCTAAATCTTGTGACTGTTTTTTATTAAAAATAATTAGGGCGAGGCAGCCTGGCTAATGCTTCTTTTGGCCCTCTTAAATTAAAATAGCAATATCCATATAAAATAATAAAATGTGACATAGAACTACTAAATTCTATCATTTGAGGTCCCTAATCATATTGCTGCGATTTCTTTAGGTTACAAATGACAAATGATTAGCAAAACTGATGGTACACAAATGATAGGACTCACCAACTGATCGAACCCTGTTGAAACATGCAAGTGTGAGTCCTGGCACACTTGGGCAGTAGCTGTTTATAGATCAGTAGTGAAGTCCGAAGTAGACACAACACTGTAAAGACAGCAGTAAACACCTGAAGACTGATAATTTCTCCATTAATCATATACTGGGACAAGTAATTCTGGGTGAATGGATGAACTGTGTCCAAGATTGATGGTGATGATGGTAATTATTGCTATTTTTTTATTTTTTTACTGTTTACTCACTTACTGTAGTTACCTTTTTAATGCGGAGTCTGCCTGTACATCACAAGGAAGGAGTCTAGCTGTGGATCAGAGTCAGTGGATCAGTCATATGTATTGTGAATGAATTCAGTTTGATCAAAGTTTGATCAAAAATTTAGTTTCACTTTTCACTCTGAAGCATGTCAGACTGTATTGGTCTGTGATTTCTACATAAAATGCCAAAACCCATTTCAAAACATCACTGTTTATGTTGAAATAATATTAAAAAATTGTTTAACATTCTTTATTTTCTTGTGTGGTGTGTCTCATAATTTATGTTTGTAAGTTTTTGTTGTAAACTTATAAAATTTTTGTGCTTATAAAATTTTTATGTTTGTAGAATATTGGGAAATGCAGAACTGTAATAATCTTCATTAATGTCACACAAATATCATGACCATCCCACATTTACAACCCTGCTCCAACAAAACACCAACAAAATCTCCAGAAAAAGTCACCAGATAAAAATAAAAAATTATTCAACATCACTGAACAGTCAATAGTCTAGTGCTAATTTACCTAGCAAGATAGCTAATACACAGTCACACACAGACACCCATTAATTCAACATTTTCGTTAATTCAAAATATGACCTTTTTCATTGTGTTTATATTATAAAGTTTGCTTTTCCACTGGATTACGTTCCTGTTTATATTATTCCTCAGCTTTCTTATGATCTGCACTCCGTTCTCTCCTGTCCTCTCTACATGGACAGTGTAGTGAGAACATGCATGTTCTCCCAGGAACGATCTCATGACGCGTTTTGTTTGTACCTTCAGACGTTACTGCCATCAAACGAGCTCTCCTTCCGTCCCTGCACTGAACTCCAGCAACACACTGCCTTTCTCTGCGCGCTGTATGCTACAGCATCTCTGGACCCTGGCCTGTGGATGCACAGCCTGTGTGTGTGTGTGTGTGTAGGTCTGTGACTCCTGTCCCAAACAGCCTAGCTGCACTGGGCTGTAAATGCCACACTGTGCTGGTGGCACGAGTGATATCTGGGCATGGTGAACACCTCCGTTTGTGCCAGGACGTATGATGGAATAACCGGAATACGGTTTCTGTTTCTTAGGATCGCTTTGGGATAACACACTGATTGGAACCTGAGATAAAGTTAATTAATGTAATAAATGCTACCGGTCCATGGCTAATATCTTGGTCCCCAGTCAACATAATCAGTGTATAAGAAAATGAAACATGATTATCAATATGTTATGGTTGACCATCCTTACACAGAATTACACATTTATTCATTTTCAGGTAATTAGACATGTCTTACATTTTTACAAAGTCATATTAAAGACACTTGGTTAAAAGCTTGTAAAAGCACCATATAAACCTCTGGGCACTATCACAGATTAGACAAAATCACCCCCCCCCCCAACCTGATTTTGACAGTTCTTCCTCTATAATGTGCCCCCCCTCCATGGTGGTGTGAGCAGATGTGTTTTGTATGGGAAGGTTGTAGGGGTCCATCTGTGTATGAAGTTTGATGCACAGTCTGAGTCAGCAGCACTGCCATGGAGAGATACGTATTATCTGTATCACCTTTGCGCTGCCAGCCACTGACATCCAGCGCCTCCCAGTATCACACATAATGACATTCGGCCCTGTCCTTGATCACATTGACGATAGCATATTTGATACAGTTGTACTGCACGCAGAGAATGAACCCACCTAAGAGAATAGAAGGGTTTTCTTCTCCCTACTTTAACCATGTCTATTTTCCTCTGTAAATCACATGTCAGTCTAGTGCAAATGTAACTGCTGTAATCTGAAAAAGAAAAGAGGTGAATAAAGAGAAACGTGTGTGTGTGTGTGGGGGGGGGGGGGGAGTGGGAAACTAAAAGATTATCTTTGTGGCTCTCCGGTTGGCTTCGGAACGGGATGTGGCATGACAGCTCTTTCACTTGACTGACAGGTGTCCTTTGAAATGCCGGTGAGGCAGTGTCTGTTCCGACTGTTGAAATGCATATTTCTCCGGCTCTTATCGTGACGGTACGGATGGCTCCGATAGCTACCGTTAACATTGCAAATGGCTCTGGAATTATTCATAGCGAACCGGGCCAGAGAGAGAAGAAGGGGTGAAGTTTGATTATTCCTCTCACACAATAGCGCCGGCGCCTAATGATTTCACTAGAGCTTGGCAACGGAGGCTCGCCGACTTCGGGCGCTAACGCACGAGGTGCGGGTGACTCGGATCTGGCCAAGTGTTAGAGCAGGATCATAGCGTGTGGGCCCCCATTTTAATTTCTAATACATTAATCTTCACTCTGCAGATCCGGGCATGAATATTCCTCTGGCTGCTTGTCTGTCGTCGAGGCTGTCTCTCTTTTATCCATTGAGGTGCTTCCATTCTCTGTGAAAGCCAGCTAAATGGGCCCGATCAGTCAACGACAGCACCCGGCACAATGGCACCGGCTAACACGCTCCATTCCTCCTTTCACGCCGCTGATAGACAACTCTGACACCTGGTCCCGAGGGGGTGTCTCGCGGGCTCACTCTGCTACCGCACCGCTCCAGATACTTCCTTTTACTTTATCGCTGCCAGAAAGGATCGTCATAGGTGAATGTATCAGCAGTTCTTAGAGAGCGAGCCCTCCTGACCCGGCCCGAACCGCCGCCGCAGAAGAACCGGTGAGCTGGGGGATGCCGAGATCCCGATGTACACGTGTGTCGGTCGGCTCACGGTTTGGGCTTTTTAAATGAAACGTCCTTTTGTTCTCTGTCAGTAATTAGCATTGTCTTAAGTTCATTAGAGTGAAGCACAGCGTATGTGTCTAATGAGCTGAGGTGGGCCTTCAACAGCGTCCCTGGCTTTGTCCTGTCTGACCTAACAGCACGAGCCCTGCTTTACAGGCCAAAGTTGAGGAGAGACGCAGCCAATCACAGTCAGCTCTCTGCCTTTCTTATTTTTCTGTTGGATTTATTTTCATTTTTAGAGAACAGATTGGCATGGACTAAGTCTAATGGACGTCGGGTGAAATAAAAAAAAAAAATGAACGATTTGTAGTTTTTTATTGCAGCCTTTAGAGTGGGATATTAGAGTTGACAAGCTCACCTGTGTTGAGGCAGTCTCAAAGAGTTAAGAGAAAGTTGTGTGTAATGTAGCATGACAATACTACTAAAAGTTCTCTTCCTCTGCTTCATGGTAATTTCAGGACATTTACCATTGCACTTGATCTACTCTCTCTCTTTGTCTCTGTGTCTTGCTTTCTTTCTGTTTCTCTTCTCTCTTTGTCTCTCTCTCTCTCTCTCTCTCTCTCTCTCTGTCTGGCTTTTTCTCTCTCTCTCTATCTCTCTCTCTCTCTCTCCCTCTGTCTCTCTCTCCTCTCTCTCTCTTCTCTCTTTAGCTTTTATCTGTTCTTAAATGAGGACTCAGTCTTCTCCATATGCTGCCTGTGACTCCTGTGGGACCATAACTCAGCTCGGAGAGTTCGGCTTTATTGTGGTCCTAAACGTGCTGCTGCACATACCGATATTACCAGTGTCAAAAAGCAGCCGTATGTAGATACAGTGACATTCATAATTATGATCTCTGATTTGGGCTGCGTGTGGAACTCGTGTCAGGCCTCCACGCGAGGAGAAGAGCGATATTTTACTACGGCGGAGACAGGCTTCTCCCTGAAGGTACATCCAACACGACACCAGCTGCTGCCTGATTGGGATTTATTCTTCCTGTTTTCGATTAATATGGAGATGAATACAGGTGTTCCATGTCGTAAAATTAGTTTAGCTCGCACAAATTGCAATTAGAGGCCTGGGAATGTGTGTGTGTGTATGGGGGGTGGGGGTGGGTGGTTATGGGGCAGGGAGGGTGGGGGTGGTTTTTCTTTTTTTTTCCTGCTCAGTAGGGGGAGATGAGAGGAAGGAAAATAGGAGGATTTGATGGGGATGGGCCTGCCCCATGGTGCCCTGTCTGGTCCCTGAGAGACGCCTGGCATGGGCACCTGTTTGTTACGGTGAGGAAGCAGCCTGGCACACTTGGTGCCACGCTAGTCAGGCACGGAGAAAAAGCACAACAAATAAGCTTTGAACACATCCTTCTCTTCAATGGGGGAGACTTCAAGGGCTTCAGGAAGTCATCCAAAAGGACCCTGCACTCTTCAGGGAGTATATATATATGTGTGTGAATGTGTGTGTGTGTGTGTGTGAGAGAGAGAAAGAGAGAGAGGAGGGAGATTGTACGCATGTGTGTGCATGCTTGTTAATATTTGGATTTGGCCATGTGTGTGTGTGTAAGCTTGCCTCAGTGTGTTTGTGTGTATATGCAAGATGTCTGCATTGTGTGTTTGTAAATGTGCATTCATATTTGTACCAGTGTGTGTGTCTTCACATGTGTGAGTGTGTTTGTGTTCATGTATAGTGTAGATACAGAAGTTCGGTACCTCTGGGACCACTGAGGTAAAGCCTTATTGCTGCTCTGTGAACTGCTGTGGGAATGTGAGCGAGAAGGTTCCAGTAAAACCAGCAGAACCCCCTCCTCTCCTCAGGCAGGAACCTCCAGAAACATATCACTCACACACACAGTCAGAACCAGTCAGTCTCTAATGAAGGTCTGCACCTGCAACATAAGCGTTTCCTCTCAGGAACAGCCAGAGAGACAGACCTGAACATACAGACCATCTCATAATCCATGATGAACGAGAGAGAGAGAGAGACAGAGGGAGGGAACTCCAGAAAACTAAACACACCGTCTACTCCACCCTCTTTGAACCACCCACTGTTGTTCAGAGTGCATAAGGTGCAGAGTATTTCCAGTTTGTCAATCAATAATCCACACACTGAGATGCTCAGCCAGAGGTTCTCACGTCTCTCCAGTACCGCATTATGCATTGTGTTTTAGTAATTTGACTTGTGATCTGTAGAATCGTTTTGAAATGTTTTTTTATTTTATTTTACTTGACATCAGAGATTCTTGCAGCCTCGCCAAATAAGAATCTGTAAGATGTCAAAGGCTAAATTTTAACAATGGCTCTAAAATGTTAAACTATTTAACTCACGACTGAAAAGATTAAGATAAACATTAAATCTGATTAATAGGTTTAAAAATGTATATGCACATCACAAATCTAACCCCCCCCCCCCCCCATAATTTCAGTAATCATTTGTTCCAGGTACCAAGAACCAAGGAGAAGGTTAATAAGTTTCTTTCTCACCTCATAAAATCTTTATTTTAATCATTTTTCACCTTTTTCAAATCTTTTTTTCTTCTGAGCAAAACTATTGTTGTCTTCAAGTGCAACATGTGGTGTATTCTGCTGTAAGGCAGAACCTCCCAATGCCAGAGTTTCCCTACAAAGATTTATGGGAGCTGTCTCTCTGAACACTAAACTAATGTGATCTCCATTCATAGGAAACACATCTACCTCCACTTTCTCAGAGTCTGGGCACCTCCTGCTATATGCAGTAATGGAGACACTGTGGTATTAAGGCTAGACATTAATTCACTGTGTCAAGCTGTCCCTGTGGAATATTTATGATGCTAAATACGTTTAATTAGCAGCCCTCTCCTGTGGAAGGAAAGTGCATTGTCAGTGAAAGGGGTCGTTCTGCTAGCTTTTGTAGCTGGCCTAATTCATTTAGCATGGCATCAGAGGTATTCACGGGAAGGTTTAGGAGATTCACTGCCGTCGATGTTGTGGATTTGAGTGTTAAATCATATTGGGGATTTTAGATGACATGAATATAAGATGAAACCACTGATGATCAGGGATCCTGTACTCTCGCTTTAAACACTTTCTGAAATAACGCAAGTTATTCATGAAAGGCAGGGAGGGAGAGAGGATGCAGGGTTTGTTTGAGAACTGCCTGCTCTCAGAGTAATGCACTCTTCTCTATTCACAATGATGCTTTCTGCACAAGGACACACTTTTTTCAATTCCTCGAGGTCTATGGTGCTTATATATAACTTATTGGTTTTAAGGAATGAGCAGGTCGAAAGGACTAAACAGGAGAGAGAAAGGTAGAGCAGCAAAACATTGAACTGTGAAGGACTTCACGGAGACTTTATTTGAAGACCCATCAATGTAAAAAAAGACTAAAACAAACAAAAAACAAACTCCTGAAAACATGTCTAGATAATAAACATTGTTTTGCCTTGAAGGACAAATGGTATTTGCAGAAAATGTGATTGCTTACGAACCAGAATGCACTTTGTTGTTTTTATAGTACTTCAAATGCTTACTGAATGAAAACATATACGTGTATATGAGTATGTTTTGGATACTTTATTTAAAAGCTCTCCTGTCCAGTGGTTTACACAATAGCACCTGCCAAACACTTGCAATATTCTGATAATGCAAGAAAAAAAAGCAAATAGAATCAGTTATTTTCTATTCAGTTGAATCAGAAGATGAAAGGGCTGTAACATAAAAGGCCCACTGATTCCTGCCCACCTGTCTATCACAAAGGTAGGAGTGAAGTTTGAATCTCAGGCTATCCACCCCCCCTGGCATAACCAGACAGCATGTGTGTCTCCGATAAACAAAACACAGAAAAATGAAAATAAAGACGTCTCCCTATCGTTGGGCCGCCGGTGTGACATCTGCCAGGGGTGCTGAAGTGTTTCGGGAAGATGGCCAGAGCGGCTATCTCTCCGCAGAGCAAGCAGGCCCACACCTCTACAGCATCCTGAATGATGCAAAAGAACTGATAAGATCTGAGTCAGGATGACTGACATTACACCAAAAACCTAATGTAGCGAGAGGTGGGTATGCTTCTCTTTGTGTGTGTGTGTGTCTGTGTGTGTGTGTGTGTGTGTGTGTGTGTGTGTGTGTGTGTGTGTGTGTGTGTGTGAGAGTGAGTGTGTGCACGCACACGGGTGGCAGCTGTGGTTGACTGACACACAGATTAAGCACTCTGACAGGTCACACAATAAAGCCGTCACAAACGGTGACACACCGGACGGGAGGAGAGAGGGATGAATTGTCACTCTGTCAAGGACGATGCGTCCCTTCATCCCTGATGGCCTTCACCACACCGTGGGAAAAAACAACCCTGATGTTTCTTTAGTCCAAACAAACAAACAGGGGGAAAAAACACACCCCATTTAGGGAACACTAGCTCTGTTTGGGCCAGGTTATGTTGCTGGGAGATTTTGGACACTTGTGTAATGAGACCAGCGTTTTGCAGGAAGTGGCCAGCAAGGCCCTTAGAAGACCAGGCAGTTCCTCTTAATCTACATGCTCCAAAAGATAACCAGTGCAGTTCCCAGTCATCTCTGGGTGTTTTATATATTTTTTCATATTAAAAGTACCTAGAATGATAAGCAGTGCAGTAAGTTCAGTTCCCAGTCATCTCTAGGTGTTTTATATGTTTTCATATTAAAAGTACCTTAGAATGTTTCCAAATATTTTTTGGATTAACCCATATTTTTGTGATGTTGCTTTGCTGACATTTGTGTTCAGTTGCTAAAACCATGTTGGAAATGTACTAATACTAAAGAGGGATACAGAATCAAACAACAGCTATGCTGTTCTGAAAGTACTGTTCCTTCAGACCTGTAATCCCTTCCCCACAGACACTCCCTCTGTTCCTGTTACTGTGTCCATATATATCTGTATGTCTTCCTCTCTCTCTCTCTCTCTCTCTCTCTCTCTCTCTCTCTCTCTTCCTCTCTCCCCTCACTCTCTCCCTCTTGCACCGTCTTGGTTCGAATACATCAGGCCACCAAAAGATGGCAATGTTGCAGTGCAGAATTCCAAGTGCGCCTCTCTCTCTCTCTCTCTCTCTCTCTGTCCATCTCACTCCTTCACTATTCCCCTCTGCCTTGGTTGGTTTCCCTCCTTCAAGCTGACCCTCCACGGAGGAGCGTGCTTCTCTGGATCCCCTCCTCACCCCTTCACTTCCCCTGCTACGCTGCATGTTCCTCCCCTTCCTCGGGCTGGCGGGGCATCAGACCCGTCTCTCTCTCTCTCTCTCTCTCTCTCTCTCTCTCTCTCTCTCTCTCTCTCTCTGCCGTCCCTTACCAGCCTCCAGCAGCTACGCTCTGAAAAGATTAGGAAGAGCAACTGCTCCCTGGAAATCTGCCACTGGGAAACCAAACCTGTTGTCTGGGTAAACAGTTCAGGTCAGAGTCTGTTTCTGAATTAAGACAAAGAAAATACTTTTACAGCATTTGGCTGATGCTTTTATCCAAAGCAAAGTTGTGACTGAATACATCTTGAGCAGTTGAGGGTTAAGGGCTTTGCTCAGGGGCCCAACAGTGGCAACTTGGCAGAGGTGAACCAGCAACCTTCTGATCACTATCTCTACTAACGTGGATAGTAAAATAGTAAAGTGGAACGTGGTCCTGTTCAAAAGGATATGTTTTAATTTAAAAAAGTAACACAGCTGTTATTGTTTAATATAGAAATAAGTATAGAAATTTTATACAGAAATTTATATAGATATTAGTGTTAAGTTTCCTCTCTTTCCATCTGTAGTTGTACTTTATAAAAATATTTATGTAATTATTTGTTGTTTTGTTTTTCATTTATGACTTGAAAATCATCTTACTGCTCTGTTTATTGGGTATACAGTATATCCTTAGCAAAACCAAAGTTTCTATTTTTCTACAGCACTTTTCATTTGTACTTGTTTGAATGTACATGCATGTGAACATGAACTACTGCAGATAAAACTACATATGCAACAATGCCTCAACATATGCAACTCTGTGAAAAGTCTCTTTACAAAGGCAAAAGTCCTCCTCTCCTCCCCTCCCCTCTCCTCTCCTCTCCTCCACTCTCCTCCCCTTTCCTCTCCTCTCCTCTCCTCTCCTCCCCTCTCCTCTCCTCTCCTCTCCTCTCCTCTCTTCTCCTCCCCTCTCCTGTTTCTGATGGGTAATTACCGTCACTAGGAAGGCATTGCCATGCGTTTTTGCACCAGCCAAATGGACACACAGCAGGCTAGCAATTCAGCAGCTATTACTGCACTGAACTCCTCCAAAATATGTCTCTCTTAATGGGTTACAGAGCTGCATCCTGCAGGGAAAGGGTTAACAGAACAGCGTCCATCTACGATAAATTGCCACTCTCAACGAAATTACATCCTTTTGAGCATCTCACAGAGGTGATCGGGAGGGAAAAAAGCCACCTAAAAGTGGGGAGATGGCGTGGTTTTTATTAATTGTCATACGGATTGCTCAGCTGAAGAAGGGTAAAAATGACTGAGAAGCTTTAAGTTAGGATGTAGCCATCCTTTGATAGTGGTGTGTGTGTGTGTGTATGTGTGAGATTGTGTTTGAGTGTGTGTATGTGTGGTTGCACAAACTCTTGTGAGTGGCTGAATGTTTGTTAAGTGTAAAGCGTTCTGAATCACAGAGTGTTTGTGTTAGTGTGGACAGGGACAGTATGTGCTGTACTGCACAGAGCACCGGCCAGTACTCTCCGCTCCACATGGATGCCTTGCTGACCTTGTCGTGTGTGTGTGTGTGTGTGTGTGTGTGTGTGTTAGTGTGATGCGTTGCTGGTGGTTAATTTTCATCTCTCATGTGTATGCGTGTTTGTGTGTGTTCAAATGTGTCATGGTGTTAGCTGGACTAACACGTCACCAAGACATTGAACAAACCAACGTATAATTAAGACATTTACATTTTATTATTGAACAATACATACTAACCTGTTTCTATAATAGGAATGATGGCTCAGATCATCCAACTGCTTTGTGGAGAGAGAGCTGTTACAGGGAGACTGACCAGATAACCTGCAAAAGAGAGAAATGTTAATTAAGTGCCGTAGCCAAAGATCTGAATGTATTTAAACTTTCCTGTGTACAAGTAAGACAACATCGAACTGTACAGTAACTGTTCACTAGCGGTGATTAGATCTAACTTTAATGATTAACTCTATTAAACCTGTGAACCAGGAAATGGTTTAACTCAAGGCTCAAATGGAGGGGTTACTGGCACAAATGGTTTAACCCAAGGCCCAAGCGGAGGGGTGACTGGTATAAATGGTTTAACCCAAGGCCCAAGCGGAGGGGTGACTGGTATAAATGGTTTAACCCAAGGCCTAAGCGGAGGGGTGACTGGTATAAATGGGAGAAGAGAAAGTGACTAGGGGAACTGGCAGAGGAATATCATGTCACCTTGTATGTTTACTGTATGTCACAATATCATTTTATATTCTTCAGCTTGAGTTACACTGAGACATTGAGTGTGTTTTAATTTTAACTTCACATCTGTGTTTGATAAGTAAAAGACCTGTTCAGTGGAAGAATTGCTGTCAGTCCATCTTTACAGTTGGTACACCTCAGTTTAATGCCACTACAAAATCCCATATATGCAGCAAGGCAGTGTTAGGTTCTTTTTATCAGTATACAGTGCACAGCTGAGCTCCAATTTGTTTCAGTCCAGTTTCAGTTTAGTGACTTATTGTAATTTTGACTTTGATGAATTGAAATAAAATAAAAATTGAAGTAAAAATAGATGGAAAAACTTTAAATTTTGAATTGAATTTGAGCGAACATTATAGAAACACAAAGCTGTTGCTGGGGTGGGGGGTGTTGTTGAATTGGCAGAGTATTTACAGCAGGACACAGCAGGACAGGACCTGTTTCAGTGGGACAAGACATAATGTTTGAGGAATAGACAGAGAGAGAGAGAGAGAGGGAGGAGAGGGAGGGAGAGGGAAAGACAGAGAGAACACGAGAGAGTCAGAGTCAGGTAGCCTCCAGCCTCAGGCAGGCATTGTTTATTGCTTATTGTATTGTGGGGCCAGGCACACTCAAATAAAACAATAGTGTCTAGGGACACTTGACTCTAAATATTGTTCTACCAGGAAAAAAGATGCTTGGATTTCAGGATATTGACAATGCATTTTGCTTTCATCTGCCTGTGCTGTTTCACTTGGGGGGGGGGGGGGGGGGGGGGGCAAATTAAATTTTTGTTGGTAATGTTTTTTAAAAAAAAAAAATTTAAAAAATATTTAATTTGTGTTTTTTTTTTGTAATTGTTTTTTTTTTTATGGTTT
>JAOYMR010000006.1:24441786-24454753 GCA_025802075.1 Tenebrosternarchus preto | reverse complement strand
CCCCCCCCCCCCCCCCCCCCCCCCCCCCCCCCCCCCCCCCCCCCCCCCCCCCCCCCCCCCCCCCCCCCCCCAAATGAATTTTGCTTCTGAAATGTTTTATCACTTACAATAATTGCTAAATTATGATATGTGTATATTTGTGTGATCATGAGTTTTATTTGTAGAGTTACCATCTGTTGTAGGTAGTAATGAATCAAACTTCCAGCATTTGTTTGTCTATGTTGCCTGGACTGAGGGATGTATTTCTGACTTAAGACTTAAGACTTAATTTTAGCTTAATTTAAATTCCTGTGCTGCTCTTTGAACTGTGTAATATTAGTGATTTATAAGGTCTGTGCTATAGAAAACCAGCTATGTGGTCTCTCTCTCTTTCTCTCTCAGTCTCTCTGCCACGCTCTCTTTCTCTCTCTCTGTCTCTCTGTCTGTCTCTCTCTCTCTCTCTCTCTCTCTCTCTCTCTCTCTGTTTCTCTCTCTCTCTCTCTCTCTCTCTCTAAACCTAATCCCACAGTTCCTACTCTACCTTTCTCTTATGCCAGTCACATTTTCTAATTAGCTCTCCCCGTGGAGGAAGAAGATGGATTATATTTTAATATCTTGGGCCTAAAATTAGTTTATATTTTAGCAAGTTAGCACTTCGCAGAAGCTGATTTACTCTTGAAGCTGAAAAATCCGTGAGCTCGCAATTAATCATGTGCTGCTCTTGTTCTTAAAGGAAGAGGATGAGAAACAAGCCAAATGAAAAAGGAGAGATGATGGGAAAAAATATGCCAGAGCTCAAAGTCAGAGGCTTTGATCACAATAGTGTAAACACACAATTCAGATCATTCAGAAATCAGCAAACTAGCATTGTGCTGAGTGTGACGGTTTGCTCGTGTGATTGTCTGTTCAACTCTCGTTATTAATTACTTCCTACATCTTCAACAAAGCAACTGTGTCCTTTGCTAATTATCGACACTGTATAATTAAATACACCCTCTGTTTGTGTGTCTGTGAGTATAAGTGTATGTGTGTGTGTGAGTGTGCATGTGTGCGTGATTGTGTTTGAAATTCCTTGACTCCACTCATGCCCCTTGGTTCTTGTATGAGCTACACACATTTTTTTTCTGCCCTCAGTCAGCCAGGAGTCAGTGTGCCGTTATCCGATTAGCAGGGTCCACGGAGCCTTACACACAGTCATCCATCACCCCAGGGGCTGCTGGGATATGCTGGCTGCGACAGACACAATGACGCAAAGCACCAAGGGCCTGCAGCCACTGCGCACGTGGAGAAGACGCCAGTGTGGAAAGGACCTAACGCTAGCAGCTTGTCCATGGAAAGCTCCACAGGACACTTAAAAGGAGTGCTTAGCTCCCAGCGTTACTCCTGGTCTGGTTCCTTCACAAAGTCTTGCAGATGTACACCACTGACCTGTGAGCATCCAGAGCACGTGAGCATACATTCGGCGTGAGCGTTCAGATGCTGGAGGAAAGCAGCCCGTAGTTGAGCCGGCTGAGGGGGTTGCTGCTGTCTCAGGAATGTCCATGAGCCTGTGTAGGCCTGCACCCAGCTGATGATGCTGGAACAGCACTCCAGGAATCAAGAGGATTTCCGTTCCTGTGGCTCGCTCTGTCTCTGTCTCTCCCTCTCCCTCTCTCCCTCTCTCTCTCCCTCGCTCCCTCTCTCCCACACCCTCTCTCTCCTGTTGTTGCTCTCGGAGCAGTGAGGCTGGTCTCATATGTGCGCGCTGGTCCCTGGGTGAGGGTGGAGGTGTGTCGGGTCTCCGTGCCGCTCCGGCTTCATTAATCATCGGCGGCAGGCTTAGCGGCGACTCCACCGCCCCCACCCCCACCCTCCAACCTCCCCTCCCACTCCTCCTCCTCCTCAGCCCCCTGGATTACCCCGCTCTGCCGCTGAAATGTCAACCCAAATCTGAGTCTTGATGCAGATAATCATTTCAATAATATTTCTCCATTTGTGGCCTCCTGTGCCAGGGGAATAGTGCTTGCTGCTCCGTCAGGTATCAGGGAGGCTGCAGTTGGCAGGGGGAATGTTTGACTCCGAGCCAGATGGCTTAGACCTGCTCTCAGCATATGTTCAACAAGCAGGGCTGCGCCGCAGTGTGTGCAACTGCCTTCTTTTTTCCCTTTATTAATTTGAGTGAAAAGAGAGATGTATATATATTTACCTGAACCCTCACCACCGCCACCTCTTCTTCCCATAATCCTCCCCCCCCCCCACCTCACCCCCTACGCAGAGGCCGCAGGTAGGGTGTGGCGAGGCGAGGATAAGAGCCAGTGGGAATCGATGCGGCTGGAGTGGGCTTAAGTCGCTCTATGCGATGCTTATTACAAATGTCAAGTCATCCAGCGTGTGCGAGAGTAGCGGAGTGGAGTTTGATTTGAAATCAACACACCTGGTTTATGCGGATGATTATTAAATGTGAACTAATGGCTCCCAGCAGGCTCCAGCGTCCAGATTTGAATATAAAAATTGCTGGGTGTGTCGTCATTACCGGGTGAAGTAAACTGGCATTTACTGAGTTGGAAAAGTGCAACGGACTCTAATGTGTCTAGGGGTAAATTGTGTTGCTTTATTTACAGCGTTGACGAGGGCAACCCGCTTTCTGTTTCTGTTCTCCCATGTTTTGCTGAGCGAAGGGTGATTAGTCGAAGCGTAATTTCTGTCTGCTCTTCCTTCTTTTCCGCTGAACTTTTCTCTCTTTTCTCCCTTCCACATGGTCCAGGGGAGCTTTACTCCCTGTGACTTATGCGCTTTGGGGAAGGGGCTGGCAGAGAGGGGCGTGGCACAGTAAAATGTCAATAGAGATGGTGAGTGAGAGAGAGGGAAGGCTTGGCTAATTAGCGCCCATTTAGATTTTATGATAGCAGAGAGATGGGCTGTACTGACAGAGAGCACTCTAGTTACATATTGTTGCAGCCTGGGGGAACCGTAGGAAAATGCAGATTTATTGTATCCATCATACCCGCATATTTCATTTGCCGTTATGAGGTACCGAGGCCGAGGAAGCCCGGTTATTTATTGCGGATGAAATTGGGAGTGCTGAGCTGCGCGCCGAGGTTAAGGCCGCCGATCTTTCGGTTGTTAACTGTTTTAGATGTGTTTGAAAAGGGAGTCTGCATGAGAAGACATTGTCCTCTAAGCATGTTCTCCCTTTGAGATAATTATATTGTGTTTAATTTGCTCTCTCGTTCTTTAAATGCCGTGGTCATCGGATCTTGCTCATAGTTCTCATAGTAAAGCAGCATGCTACAATGTAGCATCGTTTTTTGCTATGCTCTGTGAGATTACAGCAGTATAAACTCAAATATTTTTTTGAAGCGAAAACTATAATTATAGGTTAGAGTTTTTTTTTTTTATTCAAGAAGAACATTTCCTAAATGAGCTTCACACCAATCATTACCCAAATCCTAAAGGCAGTCCTATGATGCATTATGCATTACACATGCTTTATTATAACGCCTGTTCAATAGTCATTTCGCACATCAATTCAAACCAAATGTTACGCGGCAACAGAATGTTGCAAACTTTATCGGTTGCCATAACGCTGGGGCGGCAGGCGGAGTCTGCAGCAGGGAGCACAGGGGTCGCGCGGCTGGAGAGGGGAGTACTCCAGCCTGTCACGGAGGCCCTCGTCAGCGGCTGTGCCTCCTTCTGATGGGGAAAAGTCTGCTTGGTGTTGGAGAGAGCAGAGGAGTGGACATCTCTCCCGCCTGGTACGACGTCTCTTCATGTCTTTTGATGTATGCGATAGACGGGAATAACTGCGCCTACGATAAATCCCGAGCTCTCTGCGCTGCATTGATACTGATTCAAAGTTATCCACGTCTCTTTGTCTCTGATATGTGTTATGCTGCTGTGTTGTTATTCTGTGATTTGATGTTGATGCATTATGATGTAAATGCTCAAAATGTTATAGAAAATAACTGAAAATGGTGTCTTTTTGCCGTTTTTGAGCCATTTTCTGTTCTCTTTGCTCTTGCATTTGATTTCATGTCTGCTGTTGTGTGTTAGGTAAGGTTTGTTTACTACATCCCTTAAACCCTTGGATGTTGGTATTTATCCTATTTACACATCAATATTACTTGTCCATAAGGACCATAGAAGTGGCATTTAGGCGCGTGTATGTGCTGGTATTAAAGCCTGCTCAGAGGAGTGTGCACAGGGAGTGTGTTAGGGGAATAGCCGGAGCCCTGGACTCCTATTACCAGGAATAAAAGTGTCAGCCACCTTAATTACATCCATGCCTAGCCTGCCTCGCGTTTACTGCCTGCTCTACTGCAGCGGCAGCACTGGGAAACTTTCCATCACGGTATGCAAAAAAAAAAAAAAAGCTCGTCGCATTGTCACTGTGAATACCGTAGGTCTGAATGCTTCTCAGGTGTTTCTGTATTTGGACCCGTCTTTCCTGGAACTCTTTAGATAATAATCATTGGGTTCTTTAAGAATGCTGCCATGAGGATAGTTAACTTTAGTTCATTTACAACCTCGGTTATGTTCTGCTGTTATGTAACTTCATTATAAATATTGCAATATTATTAAATATATGAAATATAATCATACATTACAATAATGATCTAAATAAACATTTTTGTTGATGTTTTTTGTACTATCAGTCTCTCAAGTCTAGCAACTGTCTTTTATTGCACCAGATTTATTAGTAAAAATGTACTAATTTACTCATTGCCAGCATTCAGTAAGGCACAGTTTCACATTCATATAGAATGAAGCTCATATCCATCATATCCTTAAGTCATGTGACAAGAGTGGTGCTGCACCTTCTCATCCATAAAGACTAATGGGATTCTGAGTGCGCCCCTTCCTGCACTCATGTAGTCGGGACACTCTGTCACCAAATATCAGCGCTCTCTGGAAGACAGGAGAACAGGGGAGGCCACCTTCCCACTGGGGGTGCGTTCTGAGCGGGTCACTGTCCACTGGTCAACCCCCCCCCCACCACCCCCAGACCATGGTCTCCTGGGCTTGCTGGTGCATCGGACCACTTTAACAGTGGAGCTTTGCGACCTTCTGAGCGATGGGGGTGCTGCCGACCTACTCCTGTTTATTCCTGGACATGGATCAGTGCTTGGAATATGTCTACATCCTCTCAGGCAATTTCACACAGCGGAGGAGCGCGTGGGTGGTGCCAGGAGCCATCTCGCACCAGGCTCCTGCTCATCGGCTCCCAGCCTACACGCACACACACACACTGGAGGGGACCAGTGGCTTAGTGTCAACTCCAGCAGCAGCCTGCTGGATGAAGAGAGAGAGAGAGAAAGGGAGAGTGAGCGAGATAAAGGAAGCAAGCTTGTGTTCAGTCAGTAGAGCTGGTCTACAACATACATGGAGACTGAAGGGGAAAGTTTCAGTGCATCACCTCTCAAGCTGCTTCTTTACCCAAAGCCTTATTCCCACTGCTGGATGCTATGTTATAATTCTTCAAGCTCTTTTTAATCACCTTTGGAGTGTTGACTAGCCACACAGCACAACATACCAGCAGTTTTTGAAACCCCCATGTGTGGGAGTGTCCGACCCAAAACTCTGCTAAAAATAAAGGATCCTTCCTAAGAGTGAAGGCAAATGCACTCAGGTGAACTATCTGTGCAGTAATTAATTTGTTTTAATGGTTCAGATCATGACAACCACGTTTGCCATAAACACTATTTATGGCAAGCATTACGCTTTTTCGCTGTGCACACTGCTGATATTCCTGCAACCAGCCGCTTCCCGTAAATAAACGGAACGCAGTTTTGGGCCTCTAATTAGAAAAAGAAAAGTGGTGCGAAACCATCCGCTGATACCTACTGCCCACACAGTCAAACAATACAATCAAACTTCACTTACTGGTCTCACATTTCAAACTAGAGCAACTCCTGTCAGAGAAGCAGCCTTCCCACTTCATGGCCAATTGATCAAATTACTCCACATTAAGTCTCTCCCTTTCTCTCTCTGTCTCGCTCTTCCTCTCTCGTATGCTCCCTCGTTCTACTTCTCTCTTCGCATGTTTTGTGTAGTAGTCAAACTTCGGCATGCAGTTAATTAACACTCGCGCTTTTAATTAAAGTTACAGACAACGGAAACCTCGCTTCACTTTGTCTTCCGAGGAAAGCTCCCTCTGTCGTGACGTTCTCCATTCATGCTCACTTAACTAGCTCTGGCTGTCGTTCCTGGTTCCGGCGGTGTTCTAGGACGCATCTAGACACAGGGGTAAGCCAATTACACAGTGTTAATTTGGGTTCTAGAATGACCTTCTCCCAGTGTTCCTACCTGTGACCCATTCATAAGGACCCAGCATGTTCTGGGTCGCAATTGGTGTGTTAGCTCACCTTTTCCATCTGAAGGAACTTTATGAGGAAGGATATGAAAGGGAGTGCGTTGCGGGCTTGCAGCAGACGGGTGTCTAGCACTCTTCAGAGGGGAGCGCTTCTCTGTTTGCTTTGATTCTGTTCAGGCCACTACCACGATGTGAGGGTCGGAGATTGCAGAGCATCATCCTTTTGTTAGTAATCACTCCATAGATCTTACACACACACACACACACACACACCCACACGCGCACACACACACACTTTTTTCCTGGCTTGTTCTGAGGCTAAGACTGCTTGATTCCAACTGTGGGACATAAGTTGGAGGTCCAGCCCATGCGAGGCAGAGTGTCATGAACTGCCCTTTCAAATCAAAACAAATCTAAACAAAACAAGCCTTAGCTATCTGAACAGCTGTTTTGAAGTTTATTATTCACTTAAATGTTTCTCTGATCGCCTTCCCAAAGCATCAGAACAGAAAACCAATGCATTTTCTTGCCTTTTGTCCTTAAACGATAGGTTTTTTTTCTTCTTTTAAAATCTGGTGACGTATCAGTGAAGAAGCCACGTTGTAGCACAGCATCTACAGTTTAATTGCAGATTGATTCCACAGTGTCCTGACCAGTCTGTATTTAAAGCTGTAATGTATGACTTCGTTTTTTATGACTAAGCCTCTTGATGTCATCAAGTCCAGAATACAGTTACATTCATTTTCCTTCTTTCAACTTCACAGGTTATTAATATTAAATATTAATTGCTTGTCACCTCCCCATACTTGGTAACAGCTAGAGTGTGAAAGCAGGCTAAGACTGCACTCTGATCTGTGGGAGTTAATTTAACATTGGGATTTTTTTTTTTTTTTTACTGTCTATTTACAAGGTTGCCATGGTTATTTCTACCCATGTGAGCACTGGCTAGAACTGTTGCAAGTATTGTAATATGACCTCTCAAATGTTTCTTACGAACAGATATTATGTTTGTTTATGAACAGATTTGAAAGTGTTACATTAAATAATGGTTGTATTTATTCTGAATGTTCACCGACACTAAGATATAACTAAAAGTCCTTAATTTCTACTATTTTTAAAAATATTTTTGTATTTTCTTTTGACACTTGTCCAAAGTGAATTTTTGAACTGATATCTGTGTCCTGGACAACATCCTCTGTGTTAACAGCAGGGTCATATTCACTGTCCGAACACCAGAACACAACTTTACAACAGTGTGTTGTCATCAGTTCATGCAGATATTTTATGGTATTCTCTGGATACTGTCTGTGAATTATGCAAACATATGCATACCTTTCATCCTTTAGCCAGGATGTGAGAGACCTTTCTCCAGTGTCCCCAGCTCTGACAGACAAGGAGAACAGTGGCCAGTTCTTTATTAGCACTTTTCTTGAACATTCAGCATTAGCTTTGTGTATTTTTAACTTCACTGCAGTATGAGTTTCAAAAGAACATAAGCAGTGGAAATGAGTTAGAATTTATGTGGTTAGCAAGGACAGAGTCATATCTGACCAGGGGATTTAAAAAAAATGGATCAGTGAGATATTCCACTGACACACACACACACACACACACACATGCACACATGTATGCACACACCCTCCGCAGCGACCGAAACCAAGACAGGAAACGAACACCTTCTGTCACCGCCTCCAGCCTAGCTGCCCCCCGGCAACCTGCTGCCGGGCAACGCGGCGCCAGTTGCCGTCTTTTAATTGGCCATCTGGGGAAAGCTGGATCCAGAGGCGGGACATTCGTCAGGAAATGAACTCCGCCATAATCCAGCCTTCCCCTAGGACACCCGCCAGCTGCAGGCTGAAACAGAGAGGACTGTGGGATGCTGGAGGACACGCTGTGGGAGCGGGTGGCAGGCTAGGCCACTGATTGAACATGCCCTCAGTGCCTGGTGGGACACTCTGAGCGTCTGTGTCACTCCGACCCCCCCTAGGCACACAGGGGATGATGTGATTTTGGAAACCTGGTCCAACCCAGATGTCACAGTCAGGTGGATTGGGAGGGTCAGGACAACGTTTAGGTGGCCCTCGCATGAGTGAGCTGGTGTGAAAATTTGACATGACAGGTTACAATACCCTGTTACAGTGTCTGATTAAGGTGTCTGATTAATTACAGTGTCTGATTACAGACTTTCCTAAATCACACACAATAATCATACACCCCCGTAATTCGTCATGCCGAAAAATGGTTTCGTATATACAAACAGCGACGTCAATTGAAAACAAATCTGTAGAACGGATCTTTACAAGAGGAGCCACTTCAAATAATCAGTCTGATTATGTGTTGATTATGTGGATATTAATATGCATATGGATACGTTACATCAGATCAAACATGGCAACACTTGTCTGATACTGTAAAAGCCGCCTTCAGAATGCTCCTCCATCGAGGAGGTTTTGTAAGGAGGTCTAAAAGCTCCCACTGAGTGTCAGCATTTCTAGTGACACTGCCATTATGCACACACACTTTGATGGTAGGGAGAAACAGATTATGGAGGCAATGAAAAGTAATTTAATGCTTATATAATATGAGATGCAGAGGTACACTTTGATAGCTTTGATAGTGTCTGGATCTGCGCACACTTATCGCATTGAATTTAATCTAATCTTAATTCAATCATTTAATCTCTCTATACGCAAAGTACTTTTACTTAATCTAGCTCTGTTCCAAACAGCATAATCCGCCTGTCTGTCTCTCTTTCTGTTGTCACTATTTCTCTCTCTCTCTCTCTCTCTCTCACTGTTTCACTCTCTCTCTTTTTCTCTATCTCTCTCTCTCTCTCACACACACTTTTATTTCCTACATTAGTAAACATTGGAGTTAGAATTAAATGGAGACAGAGCTTGAAGGCAGTTCCCCAGTGATGTAATACAGTACTGCTTGTCATAAACGACTGGTCACACATTTCTGTGGCATGTCAATAAATTCAGAGCACCTCTCAACCATACGTCTCTATTTCCTCCCTCTTGCACTTTAGATAGACAGGAAATAATTGCCATGCAAGGAGTTTTACGTTTCCCTTTCTAATTTTAAGGGTCAACAGCATTTTAATACCATTTTAAACACACAAGCCAATGTTTTTTTTTTTTTATGGCACATGTACAAGTGGCTTTTGATAGCCAACCCAGCCAAGCATGGTTAAAGAGAGCAGCTCCAACAGCTGCCGCCAACTGCCACCTAATTTAGTCTCCTGACCCAGGCTCACCTGCCCCTGCATGGAATTCATAATGCAATTCAAGTGTGACAAAAAATGATATACAGTGTATTTATTTGAAGTATTTATGCAGGGCCTGACTAACAGACAGGCCTCCTCCTAATAAAGGGGGCAGAGTTACCTTGTAACGCCCAGTGATGGGACAGTTGAGACTGAAGTGTCTTTGTACCATTTTTAAGATATTTTTGTTGCCAAACTTAAGGTTCATTGGGCTTTTTAAAATAGCTTCCTTTTTTGCTTTTCTCTATATTAATTATTAGTCTTTAATTAAATATGATGTAAATATAAATAAAAGATAAATAAAAAAAAAATTCCGAAACAAAGGGAAAGGAAGTAAAAAGTAGCAAGCATTGTCAGCTTCAAAGGTCTTCAAAGATTTGCTCAGGTGTACATTGCATTAAACATGTCCACTGATTGACTTTCTGCAGTCTCTTTTGCTGATGAACTTTCTTTTTGAACTGTGTAAAAATCACAGAGTTTCAGACGTTGCCTATAAACGTAATGACTGATGCAGCTGTCTTTTATACTAGAACGCACAATTATGATCACAATTTTACCGTCTAAGCTTTCTCTGTAAGGCTAATTTGATTTGACAACAGCTGAAGGGAATGAGGAATCTGATGCATGTATTCTTCCTTAATGTGAAAGATCAAGCCCTAGTGACTAGGATGCCTTCTTCCACCTGAGGGAAGACATACAGTCAACAGTATTATTTGATGGTTTGGTTTCTGTAGCTTGAATAACAAAGCTTTACATTTTTTCAATCTAATTTTATGTGGCACATAAAACAATCCACACATTGTGTTACTTCAGTTAAGATCTTCCTTCTGCAATCAGTCTAGAAATTCTAGAATTTTTTAGACTGTTAATTGGAGTTGTGGAATTTTCAGCCAATTATGTGTCTGAGGTTCTAGAACTGTGGACTGCATTGAGCCTAGATTAGTACAGTATGTTAGAAGACACACTGCAGTGCAGAGGTGTGTGTAGAGTGTAGAGCTTCCTGCAATACCTTATTAGAGAGAGAGAGAGAGGAAGAGAAAGAGAGAGTGATAACAGGGTATCTGCTCTGGTCATTAGGTCTCCTCTTATTGAATTCCAGCAGCCAAATAGACCAAATGAAGCTAAATAAAGCTATAGATGAGGTGTAGAGGGTGTCTAATACTGTTCATTAATATTCCCAACCCCCTTTTAGTGCATCTCCCAAGAGCTGACACACTCTCTCCCTCGCTCATTTCCTTTTTCATTCCCAGACCCCCCCCCCCTCACTCTCTCTCCCTGTCTACTTTTCTCTCTGCCTCCCTCTCTCTCAGAACCTCATTTGGTTCTGCTCATTTGCTTCCTTGCTACTTCTCACTTTTCTTCATTCTTCTTCTTGGTCACCACCTCTCTGTGTCCATCTTCCAAAGTGCTTCTCTGCCTGCTTCTTACCTGATTTTTCTCTCTTTCCCACTCTCTTGCTGTATGTGTGTCTGTGTGAGTGCGTGTGTGCGTGTGTATACGTACGTGTGTGTGAGAGAGTGTGTGTGTGAGTGTGTGTGTGTGGGGTGGGTCTGACACCAGACACATCTGGTGGCAGTGAATGTCTTCCTCACTGAGCTGCTCGCTAATGAGATCCCTCCCCATTTAATTAATACCATAAGAATTTTAATTCTGACTGAATCAATTTAATGTGATGTGATTTTGTCAGCTCTATTCCCCTAGTAAAAAAAAGCAGAGCAGAGAGAGAGAGAGAGAGAGAGAGAGAGAGAGAGAGAGAGAGAGAGAGAGAGAGAGAGAGAGAGAGAGAGAGAGAGAGCCGGGCTGGTGCTTATTACATACATCATTTCACGGAGGCCTGCATTCCCTGCTGACTTAAACAAATTCTAATTAAGACTAATTAAAGCATCATTTATGAAAACGCTTGTGATAGTTATGCAAACATTCTGGGTGGGTAATGCTTTGCATGATAATTAGCCCTTGGTTTAAATTAAGACCTGTTCCTTAGAAATTATGCTTGCTACACACCAAGAACCTAACCAAAAAAAAAACCAAAACAAAAAGGAAAAAAAACAAAAAACAAAACAAAACAATGAGAACAACAACAAAACTTTATTTAGTGCATGTGATTCATCACCTGCCCTGGATATGGCTCAGCCAATCAAATGTTCTTTACAGAAAAAAAGATCATTTCCACTTGATTTCAACTTGGTCCAGGAGCTTTGATCAAATGTGTATATAGGATGTGTTATATGTTTAAAATCAGACCTCCAATTTTAGAACATGGACCAAGACACAGATAAACAGCAACTATCTTTAGATTTGATTAGATTGTGTATTAGAAGAATTTTATTTTGTTAACACAAACAGATGTTGATTTACTTTACTAAGGTGAATAGATCATCAAATTTTTTACTGCTTGCAGTGAAGTATTTTGATTGAAACAAACACTTAATGAAAAACACTTAAATCTAAAATGCTTAGATCATTTTCACATATACAAAATGTATTAAGAAATTTGGAGGAAGGAAGAATAACCAGGAATAGCAAGGTTTAGTGATATTAATTTTGATTATATTATGTATAATGACAGTATTTTACTTTAAGCACCACAGATTCCAAACAACAACCAAAAAACATAGAAAGAGCAGTTACACATTATGGTATGTTTCCAGGTTCTCTGCCCCTTCTGTCTCCACCCATGTTGAAATGCTTCTGCAAATGAGTGGAAAACCAACCTAGTCCCTGCTACACCACTGTGAGAGGCAGCCTTGTCTCACAGGAACCAGGCCTGATGTAGTGCCTCCTTGCTTGGTTTGCTGGGTCACACAAACTTGATATTCCTCTACCGTCCCTCAAACCGTCCCGCAGTTTTCAGAGGAATAGGAAATAACGCTGCCGGCACATTTAAAAACGTACATTTTCACGACAGGTGTAAAGTAACACTGTTATAGCGCTGTTTTATTCTACTTTTTAGAATTGTTGGGTAAATTATTTTAACTTTGGCCTGGGTTGGCATCATAATGAAATGACGAACACATCAATCAAGTCGAGTGGGACATTTTCTTGTAATAATAATAATAGTGATTTAAGGGTGAATCCCCTGTGTTGGAGCGTGAGGTGTTTGTTTGTGTGTATGTGTGTGTGTGTGTGTGTGTGTGTGTGTGTGTATAAGTCTCATTAGCCCTGCAGCGTGTTTGGTTAGCTGCCCCTCCCAGTCCCCTGTTCTTCGATTTTTGGTGGGGCTTCAGTTATATTGCTTTTTGTCAGTAAGAAGCAGCTGGTTCAATATTTAAAAGAGGGAAAAAAACCCCACACTATTCCCAAATCTGTGGCAGCAGGCTGGGAGAGAGGGAGGACGTGGGGGGGGGGGGGGGGTGTGGTAGAAGGGAAATACAATGAGATTGCATGTGTGTGGAAGGGAACGTGAGGGAGTGTGCTAGGTAGTGTGT
>JAOYMR010000006.1:24418489-24430568 GCA_025802075.1 Tenebrosternarchus preto | reverse complement strand
GGTAATTGAGCCCTTCCTCACCTGATTTCTGGAGCTCGTGCTTGGCTAACGGGCCGCGTTCTCCTCCTCCCTGGCCCTGGCCCTGTGCCTCTGGCTAGGTTCCGTTAAAGACCCAGCTCTGCGGTTTGTCACTCGCTTTAATATGCACCCTACATAATTATGCAGGATTCACAGTGCTATCAAACTGCAATTCAAATTAGTTCAGGATTAAAGGCATAGAACAGTACTGCTGCCTTAATTGCATTGTACTGCCGTGATCACATTCAAATACCCATTACTCATTGCCTCTGTGGAGCAATAAGTCAGAGGGATTAATACGCAGGCAGGTGACAGGGCCAGGCCATTAAAAGGCAGTTATGCAGAACCCATGGCTGGGTTTTATTCACGTTAATGAAATCAGCGAAATGAAACTGTAATAGATTTATCAAAGCTCCGATGGATTTGCAGTAAATCAGTTCGATTCAGCCAATCAAACTGGACAATAGAGATAGTCTTGAGCGTCAGGCGGCAGGCATCGCACGCTGCCGTGTGAGAGGAGCTGATATTCTTCTCTGGGAGGATCTGGGGCGAGCACCGCTAGGCCCTATTCCCACAGCTCAACAGCTCAGTTCAGACAGCTGAATGGCACTAGTGCACAGGCTGATAAAACACGCAAGCTTCCAGTTCAGCGCCATATTTGTCTCTCCCCCTCCCGTTTTCTTCTGGACTTTCCTCGTACGCTCTCTGTCTCTCTCTCTCTCTCTCTCTCTCTCTCTCTCTCTCTCTCTCTCTCTCTCTCTCTCTCTGTCTCTCTCTGTCTACCCCCTCCCACCCTCCCCCCTTGCCAGTTGTCTCCCTACCTTCTTTTTTCTTTCTGTCTCTTCCATTTTTGCCCGTCTTCATGAGTTTGGCTTGGGAAGACGTGTGAGGAGTTAGATGGATGCTGTGAGGAGTCCAAACTATCCAGACAGCCAGCACAGCTCTCCTAATGGAACTGGGAGAGAGAATGAGCATGTTTGACCTGCCAGCTGAGAGCCTGGTGTTTCCACAAAATAAAACTGGGAGTTTGTAAGGTGTAATTAAAATAGTTATTTCATTAAAACTTTAACATCATCTTATATTTTATGTTATCTGTCAACTATTTTTATACAGACTTCTGTTGCTCTTTTATGGTTATGTATATATCCACATTATTCACAACCAGAGTGTGGTTTATCTGCATATAGCTGTTGTAGATTACAACAATTCTCATTCCACAATGAATCCTCCAAACTCCGCATCTATGCCATGTAACGTAAACAGTGAACTTTTCAAATTTCTCTGAATTATCAGGCTTTTCAAGAAGCATGTGGCCGTAGTTATGAAGTAACTCCTGCTCACACTAGGTGCGTGGAGGGAGGAGAGGAAACACGACTGGCACCAGAACACCAGACCAGATGAACACAGCTATATGAACACAGCTATATGAACACAGCTATATGAACACCAGGCTATATGAACACAGCTATATGAACACAGCTATATGAACACCAGGCTATATGAACACAGCAATATGAACACCAGACTATATGCACATAGCTATATGAACACAGCTATATGCACACCAGACTATATGAACACAGCTATATGCACTACAGACTACATGAACACAGTTATTTGAACACAGCTATATGAACACCACACTAAATGAACACAGGCTAAATGAACAAAATACATATACATGGGTCTTTTGGGTAATTTTAGGCTACTATAATGAACTTTAATGACAATTTAGCAATAAATTGCTATTGACTGTAACATAATGTTGTTGTTTATATTTTGAACAAGGTTACTGAGGACCAAGGTGCTTCTGATCCCTTTGATGTTCATATTTGACTATGTTATATCTGATTATATTGGTATATTACATTTGTTTTATTTAATACAACACAATGTGGTTTGAAATTCAGGTGCGTTGTCATCATTTCACCACACATGCAACCCAATAGCTGCTACCACACAAGGCCTGGGCCTCATGGTGTGTGCTGTGTCTTTGAAAATATGTTGCATTTCTACTGTCCTAGTGAATATTTTCTGTACCAGTCCACATTTGTGTTACAAATGTAATAACCGATTCGTAATATTTTGCTGCTTATAGCTGTGTAGACAACTAGTTAGATGACAAGCTATTTTAATTTAATATTTATTAATTTGTTGGCATATTGCTTAGTACTCTTTCCCTGGATAACACCTACACTCCAGTATATGTGTCTTGTTAAAGCGCAGACCGTTACTGTAAAAACATGCCTTGAAGTTGGATCTTTTCTTTATTTACATGGCATGTGTTTGAATTTCCTCAGATAAAAAAAAGATTAGGGGATAACAGAGTGTTTGTCCTTGCACTGTATTTGTACTCTTTTCACATCTTGCAGTGCTGTTAGTGTATGGAGGCCAATCCATCATGTGCCTGTTTGTTTGTGTGAATGTTGCGTTGTCCTCGTGTTGCCCCTGCATGAACGAGCACCTCACCTGGGCCTCATAGTGCACCAGCATGACTGGACAGGTTTTAAGCGTGAATCGGCGTGGGGTGTTTATCAGACTGAGAATTAAAAAAAAATCAAGACAAATGAAACAACTACTAGCCTGAACAAAAAGAATAAAAAGTATTTTTGTAATAGTAAATAGATCTAAAGAATAGTAAAAAAGTGAGCATAGAAATACTTTTGTATTGTTTTGCTACATTCTGTATTGTTAAAATGTTCTCTATTCTTAGGTTAATTGTTATGCTTAATTTGTCTGTGATTTTAATTTCTAAATCTTTTACCCCACCACTATCCAAACCACGCTGTTGCTAGTAAAGTTTGAGCTGATTGACTGAGAATGTGCATGAAATTGAAAAAAAAAATCATAAATAAATAAAATAATCGTAGACATTTTGAACATGTGCTCTGCAAACAGATGTAAAATGTATACAATGCATGAATACACACAGATTCATCATCAAATAATTGGGAACAATTCCACAAATAAGTGAGTGGATTTTTTTTTTTTTTATTAATTACAAAAGAATGTGATTTTTGTGAGCACAAAATAGCAAAAAAAAATAGCATCTTGTTTTATGTATTTGAGGATTTCATTTTAATTTGTAAATGACGTAATACCTGTTTGACAATCGTTATATGTTTTTGTGCATCTCGTGTTATTCATTTGCAAATAATGAACCCAATCCTACTCCAAACTCATGCCATGAGTACCCTGGCCTGGCATGGTCCTGGCAGTGGGCACACTTCCACTATGCTGCTGTAAAACCCTCAGCAATAAATGTAAAATACGAGCAGGGTTTTCTATGGGATGTTAGGACTGGCACCACAATGAACAATCAATTGGAAGCAAACATTGCACAGGCCTCTTCTATACAGAGCACTGAAATGGCGGTTCTGTGTGCATTAGCATGCACAAATGTTGACCAGTATATCTTCTACTTCTTGCAAATTGCCATTAGCCCCCACCCCTTGTTCTTCTGACCAAAACGGGTAAATGACCTGAACTCAAACGACATTAGTTTTCAATGTGTTCTTAATGAGTCGTCTACTGTATAGTATAAATTCCAATTATATCCAATTAACCCCAATCAGTAGCACCTCGTCTGATATTTTTTTTTCTTCTTCTCTTTTTATTTTATGGTTCAGTGCTGTCTAAACCATTGATTAGGCTGAGTGAACACCATTACTAAATGACCACCTTACTAAGGAGATGGGGGCTCTTAGTCCTAATAGAGAGGGCATGGCTATTATGCTAACTCTCTCTCTCTCTCTCTCTCTCTCTCTCTCTCTCCCACCCTCTCTTTCTCTCTCTCTCTCTCTCTCTCTCTCTCCCACCCTCTCTTTCTCTCTCTCTCTCTCTCTCTCTCTCTCTCTCTCTCTCTCTCTTTCTCTCTCTCTCTCCCACCCTCTCTTTCCTTGCCAGTATCAACTGTATATTAAACCCTTTCGAGCTCATCTGGCTCCATTTTGACTTTGGCCCATCGGCACAGGGAGAGAATGTTAAATAGAAAGTCTCCCAAGCGTGGACAAAATCCTATTATTTTATAATTACTGGGCATTTAGTTTAGCTTTGGACACTTCATTGGACATGCATGAATGTGCACAACACTGCTTAGATGGCCAGTTAATGAAGATCTTCCAGCCCAGTGTCCTGACACCGGGGGCCTGGACTCAACATCATGCATGGGCTTCAGAACATGTGTCGTACACTTGTAAAAGAACATACACATTTACTCTTAGCACTGGTAAATACACACTGAAAACCCTCTTTTCCACCAATCTATTAAATATTTATGCTGCAGGTCTCTGTCACATTCAATTACTATTCAGAGCTAATGAAAGAGTTGGACGTCCTACCAAAGAAAGCAATAAAGGTGCCCATACAAAAGTAATAAAAGTGTTCGTGTTTTTAAGGGTTATTTATGTAAAAGCTGGCTAAGGCTCTTGAGGATTCTTGATTAGTTTCAGCAGAGATAATCTTTGATGAAAAAAAAACAAGCTTATATTAGAGCAAATTTTCAAAAACAAACACAAATGGTTATTAGGTGTCTCGGAATTGCTGTGCACACCAACATGTTCCATTTCCTGTCTATTTAGTCCAGAGGAAGAGGATCCAAGCACGACAGTGGGAAGATGAATTAACCCGAGATCTGTGTTCTCCTCCACAGCTCCAGCTCGGGTGATTAGAACCTCACACGGAGCTTGTCTTGAGAATTTCTCTTTCTTTGTTCTTTTCTACTGTACTTATTTGTACACTGGAGAAGATATCTGCCCTTCACCCTTAGATGTTTTTAGGATGATGGTCAAGAAAACCTACAGTTGCTCTTCATTTTTTATTATGCCAGTCCACAATTGATGATTTTAAAAAAATGAAACTTACAGCAACTGTAATTGTTTTAAAGACTTCACAAGCACTCCATGACAACAAGCTATGGGTTTGTTTTCTTACACTGTACACTACAAACAATGGGAGTGTTGTCTTGAGAGCAGAGAATAGGAGTGTAGAAATGACTTCTTAAATACAGTGGGCCAAGCCTAAGCCTTATTCTTTAATGCAAACCCTCTGAGGTGGATCGATAGTGTTTTAAGATGATTCATTAGCAAATAACAATAACATCTTTTAGAAATATTTCCAAAACATGAAACTGAAGCCGCCTTTTCCTATCACTGCCACGCCAGACGCACACCCAGTGTGCGGGGGAGCCGTTCTTTAACTCCATACGCAACTAATTGTATTATTTATAGAGAGAGTGAAATTAAGCACGTTTAAAAGCCAGTGCAAGAGAATCCGCTTTAATCAGCCGGCTTGATTCATGCTTTCAATTCACACCAGATCCCAATGCTGGCCACATTAAATAGATTCCCTTATTACTCCATAAACGAGCGTGGCTCCTAGCACAAACCACGAGCAATAAATTAATAGTAATAAAAACACCAAGTGCAGAGACAGATAGAGAAATTAAAAGCCAGCTTCTAGTGCATTACTTAATCCGCATTCACTACACTAAAGTCAAGCAAGACAATAACATTTTTTCTCAACCAATCACATGCACCTAAGGCATGAGCTATTAGAATATTCAAAAATGTTTACAGCTGATTTGTATCTCATTTGACTTGAGTAAATTAACCTAATAAATATTAACACTTTTAGCAGGCTATTTCCAAAAGGCATAAAATACAGACGTTAAAGTGGGCATTTAAATTATGTGAAAAACTTAATTGTTTTTCTATTAGACCTTGTTCCAGACAAAGCAACAGCAATTCTACATGACATCTGAACTACGAGACCAGCCTGAGACGGCGAAGAGGACCCCGAGATACAGGATGATACTAGCAAAGTGTGCTAACAACAGCATACTTGGAGTGGTACCTTGAGAATTACTTGAGAAAATTCCAGTTGTACTGAACAGAATAGATTCTGTTTTTGCAAGCATGAAATCGTGGTAAAACAACAAAATGAACACAAAATGAACACACAAAAAGAAAATCGCTTCCTGATGTCGTAGCTTGTTCTGATTATCTAACAGCAGAAGTAAGGAAAGTTAGAAACTGCACAGATGACCCAGAAACAGTGCTCCCAACAGATGGTCCAACAGAATGGCTGAACATCCTGGCAGTGGGGCCAGGTAAGATATTTAACGGTCTGAACTCAAGTCAGAGCCAGGCTCGACTCCCTCACCGCTTTCTTGAGTTTTTCATTCATTATTCAGCACAACTGAAAATGTATTATTATGCAAGAACTTAAAGCAGGAAAAAAAACTTCAATTTGTCTTCAGTGTCCATGTGTGTGATTATCATGCTAATATATGTCAGAATACACTGGATATAAGTCAAATTATGTTCATAATGAGGAAAACTGCACCCTCTCTCTTTCTCTCTCTGTCTCTCTAAATTTCATTCTTTCAGTCTCTCCCACCAGCTCTCTCTCTCTCTCTCTCTCTTTGTCACTCTGTCACCTCGTTTTATCTACACTAATGATCATTTAATTATGTGCATAAAACGAACATAGATTTAACTAATTGCACCTTCAGTCCCATGTTAGGTGCGGTGTTGCTCAAGTTCTCAAGCAGGCAGGGATGCACTGTTGCCAGTGTTAAGTTGGGCAAGACTTTGACTGCTTCCACTTGTAATTAAAGGTAGTTTTGAAATACTTTAAAAAAAAAAAAAAAAAAAAAAAAAAATTGACTATGTGTTTGTAGCTACTCTGTTATCAACGTTTTTTAAGAACCAAGTATTAGGAGTACAAATGAACCCCCCAGATCTTATGATAGTGAAGTAATGATTTTGGGGAGATTTTGTCACTGGTTCATAAGGAATCTATAAAGGATGCATTAGGTTATTAGTGTGTGACACCCCACCCCCCTCCGTTCCCACTTCCATTCAGGCCGTGGTATGTTATTGAACACAAGGAGCTTTTGGCATTGATGATGCTGAAGCTGTGCTCTTGCTCAGCGGGTTAATGAGACTGCAGGAAGTCATCAGGCCAGCGCCCTGCCAGAGTGCAGTTAGTCATTCACACCTCCGCCGGTCTACACCGGCACGTTGCTTCCTTCACCTCCAGTTAGGTTATTTTCCCTTGATTATTGCTCCAGCTGGCTGGATGAAAGGGTCATAAAAAGATGCCTGTTAGCTGGTCTCCTCAGTCTGTGTGTATTTAGATCACACACCACCACTTTCACTGAGAGCATTTCTGCTTAGACCAAACATAGATCTGTAGCACACAGTTTTCATCTCCCACAAGAATAACAGTAAAATATTGGAAGCAACATTAAGCTAAAATGATATATATATGAATTTCATTTTTAATCATATATCTCCCTCTTGCAACCTAAATATGTATCATGGATTGAGAAACAAAATCCATACTTTACCAATAAATGGAGGGGCTAAAAGTGAAGAATATCACATCAGAGGTGTGTTGAATCATGGCATAGGAAATGATCAGGATCGTCTTAGATCATTAAACATTTCTATAATGACTTTTTGTCTTGAAGAAAAGCGACTTTGTCAGAAGAAGGAGATAGAGGGCAAATGACTCTCTAAAGAGCTCAGTAAGAGCAAAGAAGGCTGGTTGTGTGTGTGTGTGTGTGTGTGTGTGTGTGTTTGGGGCTGCAAGGGCCATCTGAAGACCCCATAAGCAGCAAGCCCTATGGACCTATCTCTGGAGGGGCAATTAGCATTTCCTCGGGTGTGAGCCTGTTTGTTTAGGTTGACACAGTGAAAAAAGGCCTGACATTGACCAGAGGCCTACTGCCTTAATGTGTCCCATGTTCTGCATTTATCATTGTCACGCTGCTGGCAGTGTCAAGAGATGAACACACACACACACACACACACACACACAAGGGTGGTCTACTGAACAACAAAAAGCCTTGATAGCATCTTAGATTTTGAGTGCTCTTCCAAAGCCAGCCAGTCTGACATGACTGTTAGCTGACTCACAGAGTGATAATGAAAGCACGGTGCCATTACAGTAGCAGCCAGCAGGACCTGGTGTTTTTGGCATAACTGACATGAATGACGTCATGGGACGTATGACGTGAATGACGTCATGGGACATGTATGATGTGAATGACGTCATGGGACACGTATGACGTGAATGATTCTTATGAATTTGAAACAGTACATTTTGAAGCACTTGCCTCCTAGTTTAACTATCATTTAGTAGGATTTGTCTCAGGACACCTGTAAATATGCAAACTAAAATTCTTTCTAATTATATTCTGAGAAGAAACCAACAGTTAGAAAACGCTGTAACTCACAGTCCTGTTTTAAACCTACTGTAACAATACAGGCTTTCAAATGACTCTATCCCACACTGCTACGAATGTGGTTAGACGTACAGCTGATCCTGGACCAGCTGCTAGTGAATGTGTTTAGATACAGAACATATCCTGGACCAGCTGCTAGTGAATATGTTTCGATACGGAGCTGATCCTGGACCACCTGCTAGTGAATATGTTTCTATACAGAGCTGATCCTGGACCAGCTGCTAGTGAATATGTTTCTAAACAGAGCTGATCTTGCACCAGCTGCTAGTGAATATGTTTTGATACAGAGCTGATCCTGGACCAGCTGCTGGGCTGTTTCACCTGTTAACTATGGTAAAACAAGAGTTTTTTTTCCAGCAGTAGGCAAAGAGGAATCTTTCCTAAAATATGAAAAAATCAAGATCAAAAACAGATGAAACTCAAAAAGGTGATCAAAGTATTTAACCTTTGCTCACGAATCAGAATCAAATCCCCACCCCAACTGTTCATTTTTTGGTCTTTTTTTCATATCCATATTATCTGTGCTTTATTTTCACTTACATACATATTTATGAACCTAAATTCTGCAGCCTCCAAGCCTAAGCATGACAGATTCAGAGTCCCCGTCTGATGGAGGCTTCCTGTGAGTCGCTCCATCATCACTCAGCTCCTGTATTTGAACAGCAGTCGCTGCTGTAGTCTCTTAAGTCAACGTTATTCCAGTGCAATTAGTGATTAATTAATGAACTCCTAATCACGGCTCATTATCCGGTGATTTGTGGCAGGGGACTGGATGCGCTGGCTAGGAGCTGCAGGGTGGCAGCCGAGGCAGCATTGTGAATCCTTTCTACTGCACCACACAGGCAGCAGAGTGTGAGAGAACCACACCACCTGTACAGCATTAGAGGTTATAAATGAACAGACATCTGCCGTTAGACTACAGGTACTGAATAAGGCTGAATAAGGGAAATCGTGGGGTGAAAGAAAATCGATAGTAACAACAAAGACATGAAGAAATAAATTTGTTAAAGATGAAATAGACAAATGAGTGTTTGTGGTGTGTGTGTGTGTGTGTGTGTGTGTGTGTATGTGCCTACATATGTGTGTGTATACAAAACATGATGACAACTAATTGATGTAGAGAGACTACATGTTAACATAACCTCCATGAGAAACCCAGCACCATGGTTACTAAGCAAAAAAAAACAAAAACTCCTAGATAGAACATGCCACTCACAATACAGTGAGCCTGGTGGAGATCTGATACTTCACAAAGGTACACACACACACACAGCAGACAACTGAACAAAGATCTCTTCACCTCTAAGACCTCCTGCACATCCACTGTGGTGATGAATCCTTTATTTTCTTTGTCAAACTTCTGGGAGCTTTTCTTACAACTGTTAAACAATGACAGAAAGATCAACAGTTAACCCTTGTGAGAGAGCAAGAGAGACAGAGAGAGACAGAAAAGAGATAGAGAGACAGACAGAGAGAGAGAGAGGGGGGGGGGGTGTATTAAAAGGTGTAAAGGTACCCAGATGTCTTTGTTTACCTGCCTGTGTTGTATATCTTGTCTCAGCATCATCTCTGAAGAGGAGTTTTCATGTCCCAAAGCCCATCACCACTATATAATACAAAATACATTTTCCTTCCTCCATTTCCTTTTGCACTTACACATTATGTCTTTCATTACATCACATGAGACGTAATTTCCTGAAACTGCTGACTTAGATTTACTTCAGTGAAATCTGAATAAATATGGTACAGTGCATGAACCCGAGATAACTCTTGTGCTGACTCTTTATGGTTTATTGGCTAATCGGTCATCTGTTAAATTATAAAATGTGGGAATTAAAACACACATGAGCTGTTATTTCTAAGGTGCCTCTCTTGCAATAAAGAAAAATAAACGATTTAGATTTTTTTTTTCTACTAGAAGGCTAATGGTGCCAAGAATTTAGAAAATGTGAGACTAAAATCACCTGCTCAAGCTTTTTACTGACTAACATCAGTCATGTGTTTTCACATGAACTGAATCGCTGTATTAACTGTAACTGTCTGTTGGTTGCCAAACATTGCTTATGGAAATCCACCATCCTGCAGAGTTCAGGCTCAACCCTAATCCAGCAACCTGATATAGCTAATCAGCCAAATCAAGACAACCTGAACATCCGAGCCAAGCGTGTTAGGTTAGGACTGGGAGTAATCTCTGCTGGAGGAACGATCTCCATGGGAAGACTGGAGACACTGGGAACACTTGCTCTGAGGTTATAGTTTTCCTACACCTTATTTGCCTGGCCATAGGAGAGCAGAAAGTTGTGTGGCGTCCTGAAGACACCATTAAGCACAGGTTTAAAACGTGACATAAAAAGACATGAACACACAATTATAAAACAGAAAATCAAGATGTTATAATGAAGGAATTACGTGAAATTATTTGTAACTAAATAAAAAAAAAAAAGTAATTTAAAGAATCCAATTCTCCAGTCTCAATGCTAGCTCATTGAGTTTGATGTAACTGCGTGACACAACATAGCTCTTAGTCTACAGCATCGCAAATAATAGGCTGCATTTGTGATGTCCACCCACATATACGTAGCTGAATGCAACAGCACTTGATTGACATCTGAAAAATGTGTCTTGTGTTTGAAATCCCCCAAAAGGTTTTCAAAGCCTTTGATTGACAAGTAGAAAACTTGCAGACACACAAAGCCTCGAGCAGTGTTACTGATCATCATGAATGTTATTGACGGAATGTCAATAAGATACGTACACTTTTTTAGGAGCCTCAGAAAGCATGACATAGCACAGGAAAGATTGTCAGTGGTTAAACACAGGCTCTAATTCAGATCTATAGGCTAATTATTCTGTCATTTCAACATTTTGAAGAAGTTCAGTGAAGGTTGCATAAATCTCTCTTAATTTAATGGCTTTCCAAAATGTGATGCTTCCCAGCACTCAGCCACTTCCCTTTTATGTGGGGCGTTTCGGTTCCTCAGAGAACCTCTTCCACTGTACACTGAGGCCATATGGTGGGACACCTACAGACAGATGGGTCAGAACTTTGGAGTGAGTCACAGACAGAGCGTCGCTATAGAGATGCTCTGCGAATGCTAACAGTGACTTCTGCTGCTCGATCGATGGCACAGTTTAACAGTCGGGTCACTGTGCGAGAGCGAGCTGGGCATAGAGACCAGGGTGTGACCGTTATACATGATGTGGTGCAGCCAAAACAAAGAACAAGTTATTTCAATTCAACACGGTTTTGTTACTTTTTTTTCACCAAAGGTCAAGCACTGTCAAAATTATCAGCATATTGACCTTTTTAAACATTCCGGAAACAGCCAGATCATAGATTGTGCTTTGGCTTTGGGACGCAACCCAAAAACCAAGGGGTTAAAAGCGTTCCGCAGCGAATCACAAGGGGAGGAAGACTGGCCAAGCCTATCAATGTGAACTCAGTACATTTAAAACCTGCCACTCTGTGGATGCACTGCAAGGGCACATTTAAGAGCTGATAATGTCCAATCACTGTTGGCACTTAAAGGCCTGCAAGAGGATGGGACAAAAAAAAATGTCTGTAGAAGTTCATAGTCAGCTGTCATGTCACCACTCAGAGCTTTACTGGCAAAAGAAGGAAATAAGGAAGTATTATAACAACAACAACAATTACAACAACAACAACAACCAACAACAACAACAATAATAATAATAACAAAATAATAATAATAATAATAATAACAATAATAATAATAATAATAATTCTTATCCTTATTATTGTTGTTGAGAGTGGTAGAGATTTCCAGAGTTTAGGATGTGCATTCC
>JAOYMR010000006.1:24320373-24330598 GCA_025802075.1 Tenebrosternarchus preto | reverse complement strand
CCCCCCCCCCCCCCCCCCCCCCCCCCGGGGGGGGGGGGGGGGGGGGGGGGGGGGGGGGGGGCGCGGGGGGGCGGGGGGGGGTGGGCTGACCCAGGAACCTCACCTTCTCACCCTGCACCCATAATCACGGGGGCTGGAGATGCATGCAGCCTGCTGAAAGCCAGACGCAGCCATTATGGAGGTGCTTAAAAATGGCACTTAAATCTGCCTTTACAGGCGATTACTTAAACTGGGGTTTGGTATTTAAAATGACACTTTGAGGGGCTTTCACGTTTGGTAATTCCGTGTCAGATGGGGATCCGAAAGAAGTTCTTTTGTTGAAAAAGGAAGAAGTAGGATGGACTGAGCAGCCAATGCACTTAAATTTACACAAAATGTAAAATATTTGTGTTAATATTGAAATTGTAGAGAATGTGCATATTTTTCAATTTTCACACACATAAAATATATGTATATATATAAATAATAAATAGATCAAATCCAATAGAGGAAATGCACTGGAAATCAAGTCAGTGATGGTAGTGTTTCAATTTGTGAAATTTTTTCTCTTGGTGGCATGAAAAGACGTGTGTGTGTATGTGTGTGTGGCATGTCTAGGCCTCTGGTCCTCCACTAGGGGAATGCTTGGATCAGCGGAGACAGCCACTAGCCTGGGGTTACTGTAGCCATGGTGTCATGATGAGGATCAGGGGCGATGGTGTGGAAATAAACCCAAAGACGTGTGTGTGTGTGTGTGGTCACCCCTCCCACACACATGTAGAATCAAATAAAGTCATAGAAAATGTGTGCGTGTGTATGTGTGTGTGTGTGAAGATAGCATCTGTGGAGTGTATGAACACTGAAGCATTGTGCTGAAATGAAAAATCTCACTCATCGTGACCTGCCATCATCAATTTATAACGACTGTAATGTTAATACTGTTCACAGTCCGCCTTTAAGGCAACCTTAAAAAATAGCAAAGTGTGCAAAAATTCATATTTGCATATCTGGAGAAGACTCTGCCATTCTTATTCTTAAGGCTTGACTTAGTGTGGGTATGGGCTCAAGTTTGAATTGCATAATGACTGGGAACAAGTATTTGGATTATGTTATGAATATTTTATCTGACATGTTAATAAAAAAAAAACACAACTTATGTTTGCGTGTGTGCATATATGTATGATTTGGTGTGCATGTGTGTGCGTGTTCATACATGTACATGTGTGTGTCTGTGTGTATGAAGCAGAGGCCATTTGGAACAGTCCTAGCATTTAAAGACACCTGCTATGCCTCTGCTCAGAGAGGATGGGAGCTGCAGCAGGGCCTTCAGTTCTGGATAACAAGACCAGGACCGGAAGTTCACAGATAAATATCCTTACATAATAAACGAAAATAACTCATGCTTACAGATATGGAAAAATGTGTAATGATATTTATAGATACTTTACAGAGAGCATGTGTACAAAGACAAGAACAAAAAAAAAAAAAAAAAAAAAACAAGTAGAGGAAATTCTGTAGTTTTACATTTTCATGCAAACTGTAAAGACTTCATTCTTCTTTCTTAAATGAAGTTTATTTCAGATTTTTTAAAATATATTTCATTTTGACATTAATTAATGAATGTTACTTTCTCAATAACCAGATGTTTTACACCACAGGTTTGACATTAAGGCATTTTAGATGTGAGACAATTTAGAAACAATGAAATGATGGAGAGGGAGAGAAGGAGGGAGATACAGAGAAAGAGAGAGATGGAGAGAGAAAGAGAGAGATGGAGCAGTACTTCCTGTACTTCTTGCACTGCAGGTCCACAGAAATACCAGTCCAGACCCTGATATCAGGCGTAGGAAGAAATCTGAAAGCCAAGTATATTTTCCATAAGTGACTGAGCCGATTACAAGTTGTATGATTAAACAGCACACTGTTTCATCACATATGTGATGACATGTGAGCGCTACACACTAAAGGTGAGTCCCAAGGTCTAACCGATTCTAGTCCTGACAGTCATCAAAGAATCATTTCCTTCACAACCTTCACTTAATCCTCTGCAAATGACATTTTTTTTAACAAAAAAAATCTTTGCATTTAACTTTACATGAAGTATGAATTCTTAAAAATCCGGGAAAAAAATGTAAAAGTGATTAGATAAAGTATTACATTAGGTAAAGTATCTGCAGGAGCTGCCTTGGGATGCACTGTAGGGCAGAGTCTTCGTAAACACAAATCCTGTCAGGCTGCAACACTGTCAGGCTCATGCCTGAAACACCGTGAGATGTACCTGAAACACCATGAGAAGTACCTGAAACACCGTGAGAAGTACCTGAAACACCATGAGAAGTACCTGAAACACCGTGAGATGTACCTGAAACACCGTGAGATGTACCTGAAACACCGTGAGATGTACCTGAAACACCGTGAGAAGTACCTGAAACACCGTGAGATGTACCTGAAACACCGTGAGATGTACCTGAAACACCGTGAGATGTACCTGAAACACCGCGAGATGTAGCTGACCATTTCAGCCAGGTTTCCTTGTTTTGTGCAACAAGCAATCTGAGCCACACTTTGTTTAACACAGTAGAATTAGAGCTGGGTTTTGCAGGCAAACCTGCATGTGAACTCTAATACCAACAGGAGGGCAGAAATGAGGACCTGAATAAAACTCATTTTGTCTGTTTACATATTGCATTAACATGTGTTTGTGTTTGGATTGTACTGGGTTTACTTTCATTTACAGTTTTCACTAAAATGCATCCCTGGTGTGACCAGATGCAATCTCACTTTCCAATGTAAAAAGCACACCAACCCACACCATTTACTTTCTCAGATCTATTGTAAACATGAGCTATTACCAGTGTATTATATGCTATTGAAGAAAGTGTCTACAAAAGGAAATGAAGTATCTGTATAGGTGCCAGAGAAGATTTTGTTTGGCATCTGTGATTTACTTTATTGAATGTGACATTAAAAACTGAAAATTAAATGTATTTAACTTGTATGAAATGTGATCAAGATCTGTCTCTGACCAACTCCAAATGTGGTTTGAGTTCACACTGCGACAGGTGCTTACACCTGCTTTTTGTCAGGTGAAATCCAAATGTGATTTAATCACCAAAAATGCATGTTAATATAAAATGTATAGAGTCAATAATCTCAAAGCACTTAAGTGTTGAAGAGAGGTGGAGAGGCCCACGGTGTTTGTGCATCCGACCAGCTGCATGAAGACCTGAACACCCACAGTATCACATCATTTGGGGACGCTTTCTGGACGTTTCAGTACTGTGTGATGCCAGTGGTCTTTCGTGGACAAAGACAGGCCTTTACCCAGAGATCTGCCACTGCTGGACAGGGTAAATATGAATAAAAGAAATAGAATAAAATAGAATTTCCTTTTGGCTCCCCATGACCTGCCCTCTTCAACACTTTCATTTTGTCTTCGGCAGATTCATATCCTCTATTTATCATTCATATCTGAGTGTGTATATAACCACATCTCACAATATGCAATTCAGTTTAATGAGCAGAGTATCCGGGTCTCTCTCTCTCTCTCTCTCTCTGCAGAAAACGCTAGTGTCAGTTAGATTTGTCTAATATAAAGCAGTGGCATGGGGAAAGACTTGTCAATGTTTGCCAGTTTACTCTGGAATGAGTGGTAGCAGGAGCCAAGATCCTCCACCCTCCACGTATACGTGGGAGAGTCTATTATGATTCACAGTGAAATATAAAAAAAAATGCAGAAAGAGAAGAAAAATGTACAGACCTGCACACAAACGCTTCCCATGTGGCTTGGAAACATTAAGCATTTTTGTTAGGAAAGGGTGAATTACAGATTTGAAACAATGTTTTACCTCAGAGATAAGAAGGTAAAACATAAATGCTGTGGATTCTTTTTTTTTTTTTTTTTGTAGTTTTTTTTTTTTTTTTAGATCTTTAACCTTGGAAGAAAAGTCAAATAGCAAAGTGGGATATTTGCTCCTCCCTTGTTTCAGTAACAAACCTATAATGCGTTTGCTTGGTTTAGGCACATTTTGCATGCTAACGTGAGGTCTGTGGAATTCTCTGAGAAAGGGAACAAAAACAGTCATTTGGGTAAAGTGCATGGTTTATTTCCGCTTAATTTCAGATTCAAGCAGCATATAATGGAAATTTTAACCGTCATAGTGGATTATCCCTCTGTGTGGCTGGCTGTCTCTCTATATGACAGATTTACACTCATCAATCTTATCACTGTTTGGAGAGAGAAAGAGAGAGAGAGAGAGAGAGAGAGAGAGAGAGAGAGAGAGAGAGAGAGAGAGAGAGAGAGAGAGAGAGAGAGAGAGAGGAAATAAAGAAAAAGGAGAGATGGCAAAAGTGAAAGAGCAGCTTTTTCATAGACAGAGAGGAAGGAAGATGAGAGAAAACATAAGATGGTGAAACGGCAGAGGACAGACAGAAAGTGACAGATGAAGACAGAGAGATGTACAGAGACAAGAGGGAGAGGGAGGCAGAGAGAGAGATATGGAGAGGTAGAGAGGTAGAGAAAGAGAAATGTGTAGGGACAGAGAGAGAGAGAGAGAGAAGAGACAGAGAGAGACAGAGAGACAGAGAGACAGAGAGAGACAGAGAGACAGAGACAGAGAGACAGAGACAGAGAGAGAGAGAGACAGAGAGAGAGAGAGAGAGAGAGAGAGAGAGAGACATGCTTTTTCATTTCTTCCCCCTTTTCCACCACACTGACCTCCTCCCTTCCTGTATAATCACAACAGTTATGCGGGAATATTCAGGCATTAATAATGAATTGTGCAGGTTCGAGCTTCTCTCTATTCAGAAACACACACTGGTGACCTTCATCTCCCTCAGAGTGAGTGGGCAGACTCCTTCAGCAGTCACTCAAAACAAGGAGCACTATCTCCCAGCTGCCATGCTCGTCTCCTACCGTTACGCTCTTTCCTTTAAACTTCTGCATTTTGTTTACACCACACTCTTTTTACCTAAACTAAGATACTGAAATTTGTGATCCCGACTTCAAAGGTTTGAATGCAGTGATTCAAAAGTTTGATTGCAATGATTGTTCCTGGTTGGTGGTAATAATCACAAGTCTTTAAACAGGCTCTTCTTTGTGTTCATCATACTCACAGGACCATAAGAAAATGTCTAACGGGGTGAGAAACTTTGATATTTACGCCAAAGGCTGCATATGATACAAATGAACAACTTTAGTTTCCTGTTCTGTACCTCTAACATGGCAGTCATAACTCTACAATCCTGGTCATAACCCTGATTGACAACCACTTCTATCTTTCTTTCTTTCCTTTCTATAGCAGATCCTCACTGTAATTTCCGTGCAGGCCGAAAGTTCATCAGCAGCGTGACGGAATGACGATTAATGTACTAAGAAGCCTAAAGCCACTGCGCCTGGACCCTGTCGTCCCCCTGTGACGGTATGACTGGAGTGCTGCTCACTGTCATGTCCTACAGGGATGCCAGTGTGTGCCCACAAATCATGGGAGCAAATAAACAGACTGGCATTGCTTTCACCACAGACACAGAGTGAAAACATTTAAAGGGGGATAAACTGTATTATTTACATTATATATAGTATTCTGGGTTCTCACTATTTTGGAGGAGAAGAGTAATATTAAGTGTGTAAATATTAAAATACATCACAACATCAAATGGTATGATTCGCCAGTCCTGTTTTCCATTTGTCAAGTTATTGGTCATCTGATAAATGAAGGTAGAATCATTAGCATAACAGCCTTCATCTTTTATTGCTGTCCTAGCAACCTATTTAACCAAAATGCCGTGCAGGTTGTGTGTAGACAAAAGGAACAAATGTTATTAGGTTTGCTTTCAGAATGAACATCTGCTCCTCTTCTGCCATGGTAAAATGGGAATATTTATCAACTGCAGGGAAAAATTAAAAATCCCATAGTCTCTGTAGTCTCTGTTTAATTGCTCTGCTCCTCTGATGGTGGACTTTGCACAAAAAACCTGGAAATTAAACTGCACTTTAATTCCTATTAAATGACATCTTAAAAGAACGCTTTAAAAATGCAATCGTGGCCAAAACTAAGCGAAGCCCAGGGTGGAGCAGCCAACATGGCTGGTTTTGTCTATGCAATTCCTACTGTCATGGATTATTGTGTACAGAATTTCTTCGAAACATTTGTAATCTTGTAATAATTCTCTACTTTTAAACTCAATGTGGCAGGTTCATAAAACGTAACGGTAACCACGATACGCCACGCAAAATATGCGACACGATATTTAATTTATATTCATGATGTCACTATGGCGATAATTTTCGTACCGGTATCATTTTACCACTGCAATAGATTCATCTGTACCTAAAATGAGAGTCATTCAAAATCGCCATGAGAGAATACATCTTACAGACTTACGCCAAACGACAGGAGTCGTGAGGTTAGTGGTACGCTGAAAACTGGCAGTTATATAAACATGTAATGCATTTGTAACTTTCACCAAGACAGAAACAGCGGTGGAATAACATCTATCCTCAGTCTATATCTGATTATTTCTTCCTCTGTAACACCTAATCTTACATTTCGTATGGCAAAAACATAACATTTCGTATGGTTCATAACATTTTGAGAAGCAAGTTACCTTCCTCTTCGTGAAGGCCCACACCTGAGGCTGCCGCCCTGCTTATTAAAACCATACAAAAATGTCTATTTAAAATCAAATGGCAAAACGGGTGATTGGGCAGAATTGTGTTGATGACCAAACACTATTAAAGATCAGAAAGTTTCTGTTAAAAGTTCAAGCGCAATTTTTTGAAGAGCGGTGTTCTGTTATGAATCGCCAACGTCATACGTAAATGAGGACATGACGCGGTCGCACCATAATACATAACAATCAGGGTCAAAAACGCAATATGCTTTTGTAAATGAAAAAAAAAAACACGTTTTTTTTAACGTCACGTTAAACACGTTAAATCTATATAATAATTTAGCCAAAATAACATGTGTGTCTTGCCTATATAAAATCCATTCCCTGTGTTAGGTGTTTAGCCAGTATGGCAGCTCAGCATGTCCTCTAACAAAGAACATGACACTGTGAAGGGTATATACTCAGAACAGTACCTGAACCTTCCTTCCACCTTATTCAGACCATTTTACACACATTTGTAATGGTGTATCAAGATGGGGGCTGACAGTGTTCAACAGGAAGGTTATTCAGTATCGCATATATGCAGCATGCGCCCAGGCACATGTGGTGGGCAGATCGAGTCCTTCACACACAAATGGGGAAATCACTGCAGTTTGTCTATTCAGTACGTAATTGCCCTACAGAAGGGGTGGATGGGACAGGAATAAGCAGGGCTTTTCATTTACAGATACCAAGTGGGAGGCAGACCACAGTGGCTAGTGTGTATATGAGCTGAAAGATAACTCAATGAGCAGGGTGTCCACGGGAGAGATAGCTTGAGCTAAACAGGAGGTAGATAGGAGACGTAATTGACTAGGAAACACCCTGGGCCGTCATTGAGCAGGACGACCGTTAATCTCAGTCTGGGGGTGGACACTGAGGCCTCGCGGAGATTGGTACCGAAGTCTCTGCCACTTCAATTCCACCCCCTCTGCTTCATCTGAGGAAGGAGTCTTGACTATTATCTCCCAGCGCAGCCTGGCGCGAACTCGTCGTGTCAGGGGTCAGGCAGACAGGAAACGAGGGAGCCAGGTCCTCCTGGAGGGGGGTCCGAGCCGTAGCCCTGCACTCACAGAGACCCCTTACGGAGAGCAACCGGAGAGAGGTCCACTCCGCCACCCAGACCTGTCACTCACACGCCGGCACAGCTGGACACGGTGGAGAGCTCGGATAGGCAGTGGACTATAGTTAGAACGCTGGCATTTGCCTGGACTCTGATGTTACAGCTGATGATTCGACCCTTGCAGTACACCTTGCAGTGCTGAGCAAACCGGTTGAGTCGATGTGTAGCTTTCCGGCTGTCCTGTTCAGTCCTTTTCTGGAAAATTCCTTCATTGTCTCTTATGTGAGAGCCAGATCTGAGCTTATGCGCAAAGACAGGCTGGTTTACTAAGGGCGTTTGATATGAATTCAGGTGCAAAATTCACAAAACTGAATTCTGCCAAAACAATTACATTTGTCTTTATTTTATATCTTTATTTTAAACCCCTTAAACACAGTTCTTGCTTTCAATTCTGTCATTTGAAACCAAACACCCCACCCCCCTTCCAATTCCTCCATGGTGGTCTTCCCTACTCCACTCGACACTCTCAGTGTCCCTGGCACGACTAGGCTAGTGGCTCAGATCTGTAAACAGGGTCAGGAGGAGAGCAGGGGGTCATCAGAGCAAGTTAGCCAGCACTGGGCCCCACAGCGCCGGGCCCCACAGTACACCTTGTCCCGACCATGGCATCCGCTCACGCAGACCTGCAAACCAACACAGCAGGTCCTGACACAGCATGTCAGACAGGATGAAAACAGGACACTGTGCAAATGACTACTGACACGTTCATGCTCTCCATGTGACCAAACACATTTCTTCTACCATCTGATATCAAAACTATTGATGGTAATATTATACTTCGGCACTTGCAATTATTATTTTTTTCATTCCACTGGGCTTTTCTTGCAACAGTACCCTGAAGTTTCACTCCCAGAAGCTCTGTGAATCTGGGACAGTCACGATACTCGTTCTGCCCATTGATCCACTGTTACAGCCAATACCGGATGGCTTACATTCAAGCGCTCAAACATTCACCATCGTTTCTTCATCGACAGGTCTGCTATCTGTACCATATTAATATTTCACATCAGAAAGTTAAAAGGCAAGCTAACTAAAAAGCCCACAACTTGTATTGTTACGCTGAAATAAGCCGAACGGATCTGGGGCAGCTAAACCCCATCACGAGTCAGACATTAAAATCTTTGGGTTTTAGACGAGTGGAGCTGCTTTCTATCTGTTCTATTTATAAAGCTGTGGAGGGGGGCCATTGTACTACTGGAAGCAGCAGCCAGGAGAGGTGCAGCCGCGCTCAGTGTTGTAACCTCACTTTGTTAGGCGTCTTCTCACCCCTTCCTCTGTCTTAACTACCCCCCCCACCCCTCTCTCTCTCTCTCTCTTTCAAAAAAGCAGGCAGCATCCCCTGGACCTCAGAGAGCGTTTTTCAAACAATAACGTGCCGTTTGACTGCGCTCTCTTCCACGGGAGAGAGGCTCCTCTTCCTGCCTTTGATACTCCAAGGAATCGTTTAATCAATTATTAATCAAAGGTGCCGTGTTAAACTCAAAGGCGCTTCCACCACTCTTGGTTCCTCTCATAGTGGAAAAAGGCTCTGCTGGATGAGATTTCAGCTTTGCTGCCGTTTAGGGTGTTCCTCTCATGAGCTCTGTTTTAATAAGGCGGGTTCAGATACACATGCACTCAGTGAAAGGTTCCTTTTCAGGTTGAGATTTACTGTTAAAACACGACACGCTCGGTTTGCACAGATTAATAGGGTGGAAATGAGTTAAAAGGTGTTTGGCAGAGCAGAGTTAAGCAGCACAGTAGGGCCTCCCGTGAGAGATCTTCCAGGAAGTTGCCATTGTCAATTAATACAACACTTAGATATCGCAAATTAAATTATAAACATCATAAAGGAAACGATTTTGTAAGACTTTGAAATGATCTTTGCCTTGTGTCAGTGGATGAAGTTGTTCCAATATATAATCTAAAAAGATCACACTTGACATCTGGACAGCTTATGACTATATAAAAAGAATAAAATAACAAAGCCGAGTTAGTTGACCCCTGCATAAGAGCAGTCACATGGAGTGCACTACAGATGTGTATATTAGTGCATGTGTATTACCACCAGGCCCCACAGGAACACAATACCAGTCAGTTCATGTGATAGAATTGATTCCAGGGGTCACTTTTATCGAGCCATTCTCTGAACTCTATTTATGAATAAAAATGGTGCCACTCAATTCAAGCATTCCATAAAAAATTCATCCCCCCCCCCCACCCCCCTCAAAACTGGGTCTTTATTTCTTTTGGAAAAATCTTCCTCCATTCTTCTGCCACTTTTATTGTTAGACAAATTGAAGTGCGAGAGCTCGGGGGGGGTGGGAGGTGGTTTGCAGCGCAGCCATTCGGCCGTTCCATTCGCCTGCAGATTGGGGTGGAAGTTGGGGGGGTTGGGTGGGTTGGGGGGGGGGGGCACGGTGGGGGTGTGGGGGTGTTTGTGCAAAGCATTAAAATGTAACCCCCACAATGCAAATTACAAAGGGTCAGCCA
>JAOYMR010000006.1:24278674-24294441 GCA_025802075.1 Tenebrosternarchus preto | reverse complement strand
TGTGTGTGTGTGTGTGTGTGTGTGTGTGTGTGTGTGTGTGTGTGTGTGTGTGTGTGTGTGTGTGTGTGTGTAAGTAAGCAGCAAGGATTGTGATTTCAATACTCTATGGAATAAGAATTTCAGTAGTGGGTAAAAGGTGGTGACCTCAGGTGATGATTCAACACCTCCTGTTCACTTCTCCTGCTGGTCTTTTCTCTCTTATTATAATTTAATATTTATACTGTGAGTTCTCATTCACCCACATGACGTTTCTTTTCCAGCCTTTACCTTTCAGAGGTAAACAGGTTTTATTTTGTATTTTGCATCATGTTTGAGTTTTGCTTTGAGCCACTTTGGCAGGTGACACTGGAGTGGCAGTTAAGGTGGTTCTGCTCCACTCTTCTGTGCTTTTATGTTCAATTGGGCACCTGCTGTCTATTCCGAGCTACATTCATATTTATGGGCACAAAATTATGGCTGCAGTGAATCCTCATAACACCCTCTAAAACTCATTTGTAGGCCTAGATATTTAGCCTGTGGAACATGGTGTATATCGCACGGTCTGTCCCGTGCAGTTTTGAAAATGGAAAGGGTTGATTTAAAATGCTGTTCAGTCATGCCAAGTCCAGCTGGCAGAAGCTCACTCTTCCATAAAAGTGGTATTCCGAATCCTGTTGCTGTAGATTATTGAACTTTGCCCTAAGCAACGCTGCCTTCGAGTTCTCATGTGTGTAAACCAAAAGTGTTTTAGCAAAATTCTGGGTTCTGCATCGCAGAGGAGACCTGTCCCATGACCACACCCCTGTCTGTCCCATGACCACACCCCTCTCTGTCCCATGATCACACCCCTCCCTGTTCCATGTCTCCTGTGCCTGCTAGGACACTCCATTCCATCAGAGTCACAGCTGTAATTAGCATTTTATGGATTATCTCTACTGCCTGTCCTCTCTATTCTCCCAGGCCAGTCTGTCTGTCAGCAAGAGAATAATTCCAAGCAAATGCTACAAATTCCCAGGAGGAAGAGCATCATTAAGGACAGTTTTGCTGAATGTTCAAGCCTACATTTTCTGAATAGCAGTCATTTAAATGGGTAGACTTGTTAGTGTGTTAAACAAATATGCATTTAGCTTAGATGCTGCTTTCCTTACGTGTTGCACTATACTGCATATCTGCTGGCAAAAGGTTTTTTGTTGTAGTCCCCCCCCCCTACCAAGCAGTGGTTTGCTAGCTCCAGATCCATCTGACCAGGTGGCTGTGGTTTGATTCCAGATGGCTGTTCATGTGTCCTGTTTATCTCATAGATGGAGAAGGCTAATTCATCAAGAATTGCAGTGTATACAGGGTTTTTTTTCCCCCCCCAGTCATGTACTGTCCCTGATGAATGAACCAGATTAAATGCGTAGTGACCCAGTTAAATGCTTAACTGTGTCGATGCTTTACTGATTCATGGGTTTCTTGATCTGACTGGTTGCAGGGACATCTATCCAGGAGCATTGTAACCTGAGTGTGTGTGTTTGCGCGTGTGTGTGTGTGTTTGGGGGGGGGGGGGGTCATGCCATGCCATGCCATTGTCCTGTGACTTTCTATCACATGGTCATGCTTTACACATTGGCAGCTTGCATAAAAATCTGCCACGTCGACAATAAAGGCAGCGATCGTGGTCGTGGATACCGAGCGGCCGAGTCTTGCGGTGAATCTGCATCCTGATGTCTTTTTTTGTTTTCCATGCCGCCTTCCTCTTTTAGGCCTGAGCTCAGCAGCGTTCAGGGCAAAGCTGCTCGCTCACCGTTTCCTTTTTCTCCATCTGTGCACAGAGTGTAACCTAATGTTATTGGCTGAGAGTGTGGTGCTCTCAGTGAGCAAGTGATGAAGCTGTAAAAAGCAGCATGCAGAAATGGACGCGATGGACTTCCTTTCCACCGTTGATGACCACAGGAGAAAAAAGAAGAAGAGAACACGAAAGAATTTGCCTGTCTGTGACACGGGCCAGTATGTTGTTTCATGTCATTTCCACAAAGCAGTCCATCGTTAATTACCTCTTCAGTTGTTCAGACCCAGAAAGACAACAAATCAGGAACAAATGTATAAATATTGTAACATATCATACAGCGAGTGCAAAATGATTTTATCACCATCATTGTCGGTAATTTAAGAGAGGAAGCTCCCTCCTTTTAAGACGGACAGAAACTGTGAGGTAGCTAGTGAAGAAATGTATTACACATATGTTCAGTGACTAATAAAGCACTTACACTGAGACCAAAATGTACTAACTGACATGTCTACCTACGATGTGATATACGGTGGCAGCGCCCCAGTTGGTGACATAGGAGATTGCGGTTCATTCCATCTTTGGGTTGCAAAGCTTGGACCCATAACATTTCTTTTCAGATCATTTCAGGGGACTTTTTTAAAGGCTTAACAAAGTCTTCTCTACACAATATGTACAACTGGGCCCTTTGGTAAAATAAGACGTACGGTTTACATTTTATCTGGATATTTCCGTCAGTTGAAGCTTATAGAGCTGTCCCCCAGCCCCTACTGAAGATCATGTTCTCTGTGTGAATGCTTTGAATTGTCCTTGGGCGTTTCCTCTGAGAGACCTGCCAGTGGGCTGTGATAGCAAGCTGATGTTTGATTAGGGTTATTGTCGGTGAGCAAAATCAATTGCCCTTGTGACTCAGTTTGTGCTTTCGAATGGACTTTGCTCTTATTTCACTACCACAGAGTTCTTCACCAATGCGAGGAGAGTTTCTCTCATTAAACTTTAACCCAGGTATCTAAGCCAGTGTTCACTCAGGAGCTGTAAGCTTGTCCACAGTCATAATCTGGCTGATGGCAGCTTTTCCAGCTTTATCAAGTCACGAGGACTGTTGGACTAGGATTTCACACTGAGAAAATGTCAGAGCATTACCAGGCAGTTTGACATGCTTAAATTACAGTGTTGTAAACTGGCCTAAATTGGATTGGTTGCCCAGAATGGTGTAACAAATGTATACTAGGAGACAGACAGGCACAATCTCCCCTCTTCTTGATCGAGGAATTGCTAGCTTTACTCTGCTAATATCTGCACCTTCTTTAATCTACTGTGTTCAGGCAGTGGTGGTAGCCAGTGTTTCTTTTGCATTACTGGCATTTCCCACAATAAAGACCTTCCTGCTTATTTCTGCAATCTCACTTCAGGATATAACCAGCTCTGTAGGCTACCCAGAGCAGCTGAAACTGGCTTTGTGTTGTGAGGAGGAGGATATATTTTGGCACACTGCAAGCTGTACATATGGACATGGTGCCAGTGGGTGTCATTAGGCGTAATGTGGGCTCCCTCACCCATGATGCATCACTGCCTTATGGAATGGACACAGTGCATGCACTGAAGAAAAATAATGGAGGAAAATTTACTCCAGGCTGCTCGGAATGAATTTTTCCTCCTCTGGAAACTTGGTTGGTTTTCAGAGCTTTATAGAACTTGTTTCCCTTTTCCATACTATGACCTTGCATCACACTCTGGTCGTTTATGTAAATAGATTATCAGTTGATATGGTGGCATGGTCTCACTTCAGATCACATTCTAGACTGCAAGACTGTGGCCTTTGAGAATGTCCTTGGCCTTAGGCAGGCTCTGTGTCTGATTGGCTGTCTTGCGTGAACTGCTCCCAGTGTCTGGCCCTTTTCCACAAGCAGGTTGCCTACCCTGCTACATTATTTATCTATTACTTTCAGATTGTAGCAACCCCTGAGGGATTTAAGTGCCTACATGTCCAAACCCAGCTCCGGGGGGGGGGGGGGGGGGTTCTAAATGTCAGTGATGTAACTTGATGCGATGGATATTTATGTGAAGGGACTGTCTACACTATATTGCTAAAAGTATTCGCTCATCCCTCCAAATGATTGTGCACCAGTGCACAAAGCAAGGTCCATGAAGACATGGATGGCAGAGTCTGGTGTGGATGAACTTGACTGGCCTGCACCTCAACCAACCTCAACCCGATAGAACACCTCACAAATGCGCTTCTGGAAGAATGGTCAAGAATCCCCATAAACACACTCCTAAACCTTGTGGACAGCCTTCCCAGAAGAGTTGAAGTTGTTCTAGCTGCAAAGGGTGGACCAACATCATATTGAATCCTATGGATTAGGAATGGGATGTCGCTACTTTTGGCAGTATAGTGTATATCCCAGTTGGTTTGGCTTGAGTTTCTGTGCTTTTGGCCAAGTTCTTTAACCTCTTGAAGCAGCTGTGGTTTGTGGGATGACGCTCTCCTGATGGTCCTGCAGCTCACGGTGGACGTGGATGTTTGCAGCTTACTGTAAGAGAAAAGAAAGCTAATTAGCTCTCTCTGTCTCTCTGTCACAGTCTCCGTCACTGTCACACCCCCTATTTTCGTACCCTCACGCTACATAGACACCCCCCCCCCCCCCTTTCATTTTTTCTGTCTCCACCCTTCAGTCCCAGGACTTGGGACTTGTTTGATCAAGCAGAGGGGTGAGTGTGTTCCTGAGGGGAGAGATGGAGAGGGAGAGGTGAGGGGAGAGATGGAGGGGGAGAGATGGAGAGGGAGAGGTGAGGGGAGAGATGGAGAGGGAGAGGTGAGGGGAGAGAGGGAGAGGTGAGGGGAGAGAGGGAGAGGTACAGGGGAAGAAGGGGTGAGTAGAGATTGGGGAGAGGGGGAGGAGTTGGGGTGTAGAAACTAATGGTGGAGAAACTAATTGAGGTAAAGAGGGAGGGAGTGATGGAGGAGATGAGGAACAGAGAGGAGAGGTGTGGGATGCTGGGGATTGTGGGAAGGAGTGAGGGAGAAGGTGGGGGGGGGGGGGGGGTGAGATAATTTTAGGCCTAATCTTAACATGCCTCATTTCTCCAGGCCCAGAGGAGACAACATCGTCACCAGGGACAGTAACTGAATAAACCTTTCATGGTCTGTGTGTGTCTGTGTGTGTCTGTGTGTGTGTGTGTGTGTCTGTGTGTGTGTGTGTGTGTGTCTGTGTGTGTGCTACTTCCCACATGGTGGTAATGTATAGCTCATGTTCCCCCTGAGTTTATGAGCAGAGCTGCATGTCCAGTGTTGAATGTCCATGGAGGCTGCTGATGTGGAGGAAGAGATTGTGGCTGTAGGCTGATTTTGCCCAGATTAGGGCAGGGATACTGTCACTGACTTGGCAGAAATGTTTAGAGCTAAATTTACCTTTCGCTGTTGCCATTTTTGAAGTTGTAGTTCCACTTTTGAATGAGAGTTACAAAAATAATGTCTTGTTCTTTTTTTTATTGTTCAGTTGTTTTAGACTTTTCTGTCAGGTTATGGAACTATGCCTTTTAAAGGCACACATTCATTGCTTCCAGTCTCTAAAGTGTGAGATATCTGATGAAGCAGATACACAGGTTTGACCCAAGTCACAGAACTGGTGTGGGCGTGTTGTATAACAGTTATAGCTGCTGCCTTCAAGTTGAGTAAATCTGCACAGCATGTGGGGTATTGCACATCTGCACACCGTGCTCTTCTGAGACGGTACATCACATGCTAGTCTTTCCAGCTCAAGACTGGTTTCAGGATATCTTTTCCCCATTGTCCTTCAGTCACTACGTATAAGCTCTTGCTCAGTCAGTGCCGGGTAACTGTGCTATTCTTTGCCACAACGAGCAATTTTGAAAGACTGCAGAGAGGAGAGAAATGGAACGGGCTCTGAGATGAGCAGAACACAGAGACTGCTCTGCTAGGGTTCAAGGCCTGACTGTTCAATAATTCATGACTTAGTGCGTGATGGACGCCAAGAGTCACCTTGGAAGATCTCCACACTGCTTTGCGATGGGCCAGATTTCCGGCCAATATGCTTTCCTGTATTGGAGTCGGAGCAAAAATCACGTTTTTAATCAGACGAAGTGCAATTGTGTAGGCCCACTTGATTGGAAACTGAAGGGATTAGGACATGGAGGGTGCTGAATTAATTCTTAGCCATGATTTCCTGATGCCTGAACAAAAGGCTCCACTGAGACCTGCGAATGCAAGTCAAAGCAAGTCATTTTGTTGTATCTAATTAGTAACCATGGATACTTAACATGTATTTTCCTGACTTATTCCATTGTACAGGGAGAATGCAACCAATTACGCTTTCAATTCCACAGCGAAATATCCAAAGGGAACACTGCAGGGGGCATCAAATCCAGGTGTCAGAACTGATGATGATGACTTCTGTAGTCAAGAGTGGCACTGGCCTTACCCTCTCATGTCCCTTACAGAGAAAGCCAGGTCTTTAGCTATGCACTACCCTCACTACAAGTCAATGTGTAACACTCCCTCAATATTCAGATAGATACTTTTTATTCCTTGTAATGTTGGTGGATTGAGTTTCGAGTATTGAGGATTATGGTTTTCTGTGAAACCTGTCCTGGGAGGGAAATTCTGGCAATGGGTCAATAGTGCTTCCCTTGATTTGTTCTTGGGTAATTGAAAAAAACACTCGGTTCCCAAAGCAAGATTGCTGTTTTAAAGCTAGGACCTTTTGGATGCATGGTAGTTGTTTTTAATGATTTTAACTTTATTTATTTATTTATTTATTTATTTATTTATTTATTTATTTGTGGAGAACTTTTTGCCGTTTTTCAGCTTCTGTTCCAGTGGTCAAGTCCATTACCGGCATTGGAGGCAGTGGGTGGACACTTCCTGTGGCATTTCCTTTCCAAATTGGCTGTGTTCTATTCGAGCCTAAGAAACATGGCTGTTGACGGCATAAGATGTATAGCTGGTGCAAAACCAAAGCAACGACGGACAACAGCATCTGCTTCCAGTCGGGTGTTCGTCGGTCTTTCTCAACACCAAATGGGAACGACAACCTCGGCTCGTTTCGGGTTCCTCAGGCGGGTTCGATCAGTCACTGCGTGCCCTGGTGTGCTCTGAGCACAGGATCGTCCGTGGCGAGGGTCGGGTGGACACCACTCCAGTCCTGGTGGGTGTGCACACCTCACTACTTAAACCCATCTGATTCAACAGCTTGGCTTATTGGTAAGTTTGTGGGTTGAATGTTGGAATGAGGAACACCACTACATTATAATGATTCATTCATTACTGCAGCAGGCAGTGAAGCTAGTGGAAGTGATTTGCCAAGCCATATAGTTACCATTTGCATAAACAAATCATTTCTGCAAGTATGTCCAAAATTTGCTGCTGATTGGTGAGCTGGTGATGGTAGTGTGGCCACTTCCAATTAGCCTTGACGGTCACTTAATTTTCAGTTACGACTTTTCAGTTTTTTTTCCCCCAGTTAAAATTTCACAATGGCTCTGCTGGTGCACGCTAGTAACACTCCGCCATATCACAGTAAAATAGAATATCCTCTGTATTGCCGCTGGAATGGAGGAGGGCCAGAACTGAGTGATCTTCCAGAGTAGCGGATTGGGCATTCGCTTATGTTCCTGTCCAAACGGAATCTCTTAATCAATGGCCAGCCGAATGGGGCATGTGTCTAAGAGGCAATGCCTTTTGGCTGGGAATTGTCATAAGGCGGTTCTCTAACTGTGGGTTTATTACTATATTTGGAGTGTGTATCTGATTGTACAGCTACTGCCTAGCGCATGAGCCGGAGACTAGTGAAGGAGCCTTATAAAGGGATGCGGTATGTGCATCATTCTGGAGCCTTTGTTTTATTTGTAGGATGATGAGGAAATGCCAGAGGAATTGTTGTCTTGACAACAGTGTTTACAGGTCAGTGCATCTGTCCTCTGAACAGGTAAAAGGAGCAAAGATGTGACCTATGCACTTTCTTGGTATATCCACTTATAAAATTATTCACACATTTCTGGCAAAAGTCTTCATTCTCATAGCAAATGCACTTAAGTCTTAATAGCTATGAATAAGGGATAGAATTTTTTGCCAGCCTTGTGAAGTGGTATTTTGAGTCCATAGGTTTCTAATACAGTAGATGGTGCTATTCTGTTATCCAACTCTAAATAAAACTAGTTGTAACTGTTTGTGTAGTCTCACAAAAATACAGACATGTTCCATCATGGTCTCTCTCGCTTTAGGACTACAGAAAATTAGATTAAGACTTCAACAAGGTCGTATCTTCACCGCAAACAGCAGACTGCACTTGTGTATATTGTTGCGTACCTGGGTGAGTGTGTTCTTGTGTGTCGGTGTCTTATCCTGTTTTTGTGTACGTTCTTGTTGCAGGAAAAGGTATGGAGCTGTTCGATTAGTGCAGTAGGTGAGGTGCCCACCCTGTAACTTCTGGGAGGCTTGCAGTGAACTCTGGGCTGTTTCAGTCCACACACACACACACACACACACACACACACACACACACACACACACACACACACGCCTTTCTGCTCACCAGACCATCATCAAGACTCTTGTGTACTTATTGTGTATCTTAAGACGGGTGTAGTTGACTAAAAATGCTTGTGCTTCATAAATAAATATCCAGTGCCCCCTTTATTTTAATTTTTTTATTTTTATTATTATTTTTTTTTTACATTGGTTTTAGTATTGTATTTTCTTTGAATGCAGATAATGTAGGTGTTTGTTTCCTGATTGTTTGGTCAGTGGTTTTACCCCTTAAGCCATTTCTTATGATGTTTAAAGTGGAAATAACTGATCACTGCTTCCAACGTGTATCTGTTTGTAATGTTCTGGTCTGCCAGTTGGCCTTGGGTAATGTTTTTTTGGTTGTTTTGTTAAAATGTATGACCTATTTGTTAGCACCTAGACACTGAGGTTGTAACAGTATACTTGCACCATTGTGACTTTATTGGTACATGTTGTGAGTGTACTTCTTGATGGCCTTGCATAATTTTGACCAAAATGTTTTGACCAAAAACTTTGTGGGATCATGTGAAAACCCACACAGTAATCCTCTTTGAAGTTAAATGAGAACATGATTTGTCAGAAGCATTGCAGGCCTATTGAAACTTTACGTGGCCCTATGGGGCAGTGGTAGCTCACTGGTTAAGGCACTTGACTAGTAATCAGAAGGTTGCTGGTTCAAACCCCACTTCTGCCAAGTTGCTACTGTTGGGCCCCTGAGCAAAAGCCTTTAACCCTAAACTGCTCAAGATGTATTCAGTCACAATTGTAAGTTGCTTTGGATAAAAGTGTCAGCCAAATGCCATAAATGTATGGGGGATGGTTCTAAAACAAAATGGCCCTTCTGTATAGGTGTCTGCATTTTACAGGGCTTGGTCAGAAACACAAGTCTATAATCAGTGAAAAATAAAGAACTTGTCGCCTTGTGTAGCTGTCTTGTTTCTGGAGGTACTCCTCGAATTCCTAAGAGCCTAAACAGTGTGAGTCACACGTCTGTTAACAAGACTGTGTTGTCTTTAGATGAATATCAGAAGTATTCTACAAGGCCTTGCTGCAGTGCGCTCTCCTGTTTGACCATTGACTAGGAATCCTGCCATGACCTTTCTAACTAGACTAAACCTCATTTGTCTCATCAAAGGTGCTTCCTCTCTCAGTTCACTTTTATACACACGGTGTGAATTGAACCTCAAGAACAGACATGTAGTCATAACACTCACTTTTCTCTCTCACGGTTCTAACACCAAGCGGGCCGTTGATCCAAGTAGGTACTAGGATACTAGGTACTGAATACCAGGATCAAGACCGTGCATGCTACAGTAAGAACAAACAAAGTTCCTACTGTTTTTCTTAAGTAAATACTGGATTGTTGACATTGCATCTTGCGACTGGAGTCCCTCGAGAATTCCTGCTGGGCCCTCTGCCAATCTTACTTAACACACTGTCCTCTGATGAGATTTTGAACGTGCATGTTGTAGCCATGACTTAGTTGGCAGTGTTGAGTAGCGCCTTGTCCCTGCCTGATCTTGGGTATTCTTTGGTACTCTCTGTGCCAAGGCTGCAGTGAACAGGATGGTAAAGGACTTCTCAGTTCACCCCTGTGATGGAGTTCTGGAAAGCCTAAATACATTTAGTACGATAGTTAAAGATGTGTATTTTGGCTGTCGCAAATGTTAGTTTTAAGCTTTCTTGAAGTAGCGTTTTGCAAACGCACGCTCTTTCTTCAAAGAGGCAGAGCTATAAGCACTGCTTTAATTTTGTAGTTACACTTCAGTGAGAAAGTACAACCTGGTGGTTTTTACAGGGAGATTTTTTTTTTTGTGTGTGTGTATGTGCTGAATCTTAAGTAACGAAAGTTTGCTTAACCTTTTAAGGTCACAATTTTCAGCACCGCCTTATTTTTAAACATATGAATGTGTCTCATGTTGACGGCCAGAATTAGTCAGTGAGGCATCCATTTTGGATGCTTCAACACTTCCCTTCATCTGCATTAGGTTGGTGGCGCTGAGGCGTGTGTATAATGAGTGAAGCTCAGTAAACAGGAAGCCATGCGTTGTGTAGCAGTGCTGTGGTGGGGCGGACTTCCACAGGAAGGTGGCCCTCGGAAAGTTAGAGCATTGTTCTCTGAGCCACGTTAGCCAAACCCACAAAATGACAACAATGGACCATGTTTTTTTTGAGAGAGAACACAGAGCTGGGTGGGAAAGCTCCATCTCCTAATAACATGGTTATTAAATTTGTATTTCCACATCTTCCCATTCTTCTAAATGAAGACTTTTTAAGCAGGTAAGTATAGTGTGTGTTCAAAAAGATGCCTGAGCAGTGGCCTTCCTCCCCGCCAAGGGAATAGACGTCACGCCTCACTTTTGGGGAAGTCGGTCATCTTATTTAGGTGACTCTTTGTGGGTGAGAGACATGGTTTTTAAAGCGTCTGAGTCATTTTTGCCCTTCCACAGCATATCTGTAAGAGCTCAGAGGCTGTAACCACCCATGACTATTAAGAGGTCAGAGGCTGTAAACACCCATGACTGTTAAGGGGTTGTAGGCTGCTGCCACACTCTCAGTGAAGATCAAGTACGATGAAGTACAGTTATGCCTCTTGGCTGACATTTAGCTGTTGTCTCAAGCTTTCCTTCTGAGCAAATTTTAAATGGAACTGAAGTATCTTGGTTATGCACCAGAAAAAAAAAACAAAAAAAAACGCTCATCTGCATGATGTTCAGTGCGTGCCGTGGTCCGGCCTCCAACGTGGTTCTGCTGTGGTCTCCAGACATGGAGGTTGCCACTATTCTGATTCATACAGCATAGGGCAGATTTTCCACACTATGCTAGACTGAAACTGTGCACTTCATCAGACAGAACCGCAACCGGGTTGTTATTTTTCTTTCTGCATTTTTATACTTTCTTTTCTTTTCCCTCTGTGCAGTTGCTTCATTTCGGATGGCTGTTCTCTTGACTAGGTCGTCCTGTATGGCTTTGTGAGTTTTAGCAAAATTCCCAGCCGTTTTCTATGCACCTGTCAAACGATGCTTAATTTTTTCTTTTGCTGAAGGCCCGGTCCTTTCTCTGGCCTGAGTGATGAGAACACTCTCAGTAGATCAGATAACCAGTGAATGTACAGTAGGGTTTCCCCAATGATCTGCCTTTATTTGCTCTGGTATATGCTTGTGTGGCATACGAGAACCCTTCCTGGTTTTCTTTGGCCCACAGGCTATAATGCACAAATCGGCTATGGTTTTCCTTGTAGCCTGATCTGATTTGCATGTTTTAAAACAGTGATGCTCCTCTGCCAAGGTTGTATGTGATTGGGATTCATTTGGCTGAACATGGCCTTCATTCATTCACCTACAGTGGGACCTGCAATCATGACTGGTTATTTCACTGTCACTGAGTGAGTGATTACCAGAAATGCAAACCCCCCCCCCAAACCCTTTATATCTTTCTCTGTGATGTTCACATACAAATCAAGACCCTTCCCTTCTACCCAAAATCTGCAACAGTTTTCTGGTCAGTCTTTTCATTTTAAACGGATTTTTAATAAAGCGGATATTTAATAAACGGATGTTTAATAAAGCGGATATGCCCTGTCTCTCTGTAGGGGGGGGGGTTACTTCTCTTGTCCTGCGCGTACATATTGAGCCAGGCCAGCTATTTTGCATCCTTCCAGCCAAAACATCAAATCAAGTTTATTTATTTGGCGCCTTTTACAACAGATGTTGCCTCAAAGCAGCTTTACAAGTGTCAGAGCCCCCAGTGATCAAGCCAAGGGCGACAGTGGCAAGGAAAATCTCTCTGAGAGCATGAGGAAGAAACCTTGGGAGGAATCATTTAAATATATAAATATATCCTGGTCCAGCCCTGGGGGACCAAGGGTGCTGATGAGGGCCTCCATCCAGTTGATTAATCCTTCATCTGCGTCTGGATGAGTAGGAGGTGGTTGGTCCGGGACAGGTAGCAGGAGAGCCTCGTCAATCCTTACTTAGTACCAAGGACAGTCATTAGCTTGGTAAAGGTAAAGCGAGACAGTTAGTTCTGTATGGGACATAAAATATAGACATTTCAGAAGCGTGGCAGCAACTACGGCAATGAACTATTACAGCCTAACTAAAAGGACAGAACCAGAAGGTAACACAGACTTGGGGGAACCCTGAGGTGTTGGCATCCCTCCACGCCGCCGTCAACAAACTTGAGTGAACGCGTGCAGTGGTGGGACGGGTTTGATAACTGCTAATTTAAATGATTTAGGAACATATCTGGTGCTAAAGGAAGAATTTGTCATTTTTAGAAGAGGTTCAATTACTGGTAGTACCTGTTTAAAAATGGTATAGGTAGAGTAATAAACATGTAGGTGTAATAAACATGATGATTTGGATGAGTAAATAAGTGAAAATAACTCAGTCTGATTTAGAGTAAAACTTTCTAGTCACTCAACATTCATGAAATCTATCAGTCATGAAGTGTTTTGGTAAACTGACATGATTGGTACGTCATCAAGGCTTTAATATAATAGTATGAATTAAATTTAATTTAATAGTATGAATTTTCTGCTGGATGTTTTCAACTTTATTGTTGCAGAAATTCATGAAGTCACCACTACTACATGTCGATGGTGTGCATGCTTCTGTTGTAGTCCTGCCCCTAGTTAGTTTCTCTACAGTATTAAATAAATATATAAGATTAGTATATTTATTATAATTTATTAGCATGGAGAGAGAATTTGCTCTAGCAGCCCTAAGTGCTGTTCTGTAGCTCAGGAGACTCCGTCCTGGAGCACAACAAATTTAGTTTGCCACCACTTTTGTTCTGATGTTCGAGTGGTCTGTTTTAAGGTGCCTGTATGATCGTTATACAAATGTTCTAGTCTTTTCTCTTTAATTAGTTTTCTTTGAAGTGAAGCTATGTTATCTAAGGTATAGCGGAATGATGTTTGTAAGCTGCCGTGTCTCAGAAGTGTCCTTTCTCAGACATGTCTTGGACGTGTGCTTTCTCAGAACATGCTGCAGACATGTATCTCAGTCATGTCTCAGACATGCGGGAGTTTCATAATGAGGAACTTGTATGCTCTGTATAGGAACCGGTCAGACCTTGGACATCAGAATGGCCATCAAGCAAACCTCTTTAAGCTGTTTCTCAAAGAGGGTCAGAAAGCAGCTAGTTCAGTCAGAATGACTCAGCGGTAGTATTTACCAGTCATGCTGGTAACTGTAGACCATAACTCCTTCGAATCTGATTGACACCAAAGTATAATAAAAACATATATTATTGAAAATAAATTACAATAAATGATTGTAAAATAGAACATATAAGCATGTTAATCATTTCATATTAATGTATAGATTTGTTTGTAAACTTTTTATTATATTTAATTATTGAATTTTGAGTATTTTTATTCTCTACATGAGGTCTTTTATTCTGTACATGCTGTGAGATGAGACTCACACAGAGAGGATGTTACTTGTGACCTATTTATAGCACTTGCTTCAAATGAACATTTAATTGCATCTGGTGTGATGAACCTTTAGTTCTGCGGTTTTACTGGTGCTTCTTGTTTTGGCTTCGCTGGTGTGAGTGGATCATTTTTCAGGTTTAACCCTGACATGCCTACCTCTTTTTTTAAATCTACACACTTTTTTCTGCATCTCTCTCTCTCCTTTTTTCTGAGATGGTGGTACCTGATGTATGAAAGGGATGTAATTATTAGTGTTAAATGCAGTGGAAACTGTACTAATATAAAAATATAATGGCTTTCCTCCTTTGCTCCTGTTTCTCTCTCTCTCTCCCTCTCTCTCTCTCAGCATTTGCTGGTCTGCCAGGGTTAATGGAGCACTTGTCGGAGAACTACAAGTACTGGAAGACGTTGGATGAGATGAAATGCAAAAGCCTTCGACCGCCTCCCCCCACCTGACCTTTTCTTCCAACACTGACTGTCCCTGCCCTCCTGAGGTCAAAGGCCAGAGGTCAGGCTGTGGATCTGAATGTAGCGCATCTCTAATCAACCTCCCCACTGTGATGGTAGAAACGCCAGCTGGACCTTAAAGGTTCCAACCCCAAACACAGGCCAGCAGCCCAGGGCGCACCTTGGCAACGGTTACCCTGGCAACACTCCAGCCCTGACGACAATCGCCCCGGTTACAAGGGTACAACATGAACAAAAGACAAAACGCACTTTAGCAGACCTCCTCTAGCTTTCTTACTTATTTTTTTTCTCTTCTCATCCTGCTCTCACTCCTTTGATATGCCGCCGGACTACATTTTATAAATCATTCTGTATCTGATAGTATATTATGCTTTTATGAAAAAAACATCACAGTTGGACTCAACAAACATAAACTGTATGTAGAGAGAGATTTTAAAACACACACTCACCGAAAACACACATTCACATGTGTGGGAGATTGCACGATGTACTCAGGAAGCAGGAAGTGTGTGCTGTTAATGTGTGTGTGTGTGTGTGTGTGTGACTTTGGTTGTCTTTGGTTCTGAAGCAGTCAAAGCAGACCCCTTTCCTGACCTCTGACCTCAGAGGGGCAGAGAGGCCAGTCTATGGTCAGCATTTGACTCCTCAGTAATAGCTGACGTTTGCATTGCCTGTACTTGCGCTTTATCAAGTTAAGAATCAAATATTTATTTTTAAATTCAAGCCATTCCTCTCTTACATTTCTATTGAGATTTTAGTCTAGCTCCCAATGTTGTCAGGATACAGATGAACTTTTCTATTCATGCTAAGCACATGAGGCCCAGGTAGGTGTGTGTGTGTGTGTGTGTGTGTGTGTGTGTGTGTGTGTGTCTGTGGGATAAGTAGCCTAGGTAGGTGTGTGTGTGTGTGAGTAGCAGGCTCTGTGGCCAGGCAGAAGGTCTTGGGCTACTCTCACGCTCCGGTGCCAGCAAGATCCTCTGCTTCCAGTCACCTTTGCAGTTCACAGCCTCCCATGGTGTGGTTAAGTTAGGACAACCCCAATTATATTCCACTCAAGCCCCGGACTGCCTTTGAAATGCTTTAAAAAATCATAAACAGTAACGTGGTATCACAAAAAAAGGGCATTTACGGGGCCTAAGGACCCTGAGTGTGTCCTGGGTCATTTTGCTGATCTTGGCCCACCTGTGAGAGCCCCCTCAGGCCTAAAATGCTGAGGTGGGTGTGGATAGAAAGTGCGTGCTCTGTCTAGGGCACAGGAGCATTCCGGAAGTTTCAATTTGATAACAACTCATTTTGTATGCTCTCTCTCTCTCTCTCTCTCTCTCTCTCTGCCTCTCTGCCTCTCTTTCTCCCCAACAGGGCTCCAAGAACATGTAGAAATAATAATAGAAATATCAAAGATTACTGTAGATTTCTGAGCACTTTCCAGAGAAACTGTATTTATGACACTTACTGTATTGAATGAAGCTTGTTTGTCTGTGTCTGTGTGTGTGTGAGTGAGAGAGAGTGAGGGGGGGGGGGGGGGGGGGGGGGGATATTTTTTTTATTTTTTAACAAATAAACAAACCCAAAACAAAAGT
>JAOYMR010000006.1:24245772-24263450 GCA_025802075.1 Tenebrosternarchus preto | reverse complement strand
CAGTGAATATCATGAATCTCCCATTTCTGCTCAATATGTCCAGGAAATTATAAACTAAAATGTAGTGCAGACTTGCATGTCAGACTGACTAAGTAAACTGCGAGTAGGTTATATTCTACGCTAATTGTTCGAGTTTTCTAAACATAGTAGTTCCGCCTTGAATAAGTCATATTTGTGTGGCTTCTAAATTAGATACAAATGCTTCGGTACAGAAAAAAAATCAATCTGTAGAATGTTTAGACCAAAAATAAATAAAACAAAGACGTTTTGACACGACAGTAGTGCGAGCTGACAGATTTTGGATATCTTGATGCTTTGCGATCTTTTATATGTCAAATAGTACGCTGCTGTTGTAGAAAGTGCTCAGATCTGTTTGTTTGACTGTGCCCAGACTGAGCTCCTAATTGGCATTAGTAAAATGAATCTTGCTGGGCTTCATAAATCACGAATTCCCATAGTTTGTGTACAGTGCTAATGATTTTCCCGGGCCCGGATCATCTGCAGATTTTAATGAGGGCCGGGGGTGTTCTTAAGTTAAAAGCTTTTCATCATCTTAAATGCCTGCGCGGGCATACAGATGGGTTTTGAGTCGACTCTGTTTTGGGGAGAGTGCTGCGTGAAGTTCTGTTTAATTATGTATAGATCAGAATTGCTTGACAGGTTTTCACAGTCTAAAACGCAGGCATCAAGCTTTGTCCCAATTTAGGGACTTTTTTCCAGTGTGCAGACTCATCAGTTCTAGAGTGCTGTCTCCTTTTAGTGAAATCGAACTGTAGGCGCGTAGGTCTATATGAGTCTTTCATAGGGGAATTCTGACATTGGCAAGCTACTGGCAATTCTTTGCGATGTCACAGGGGTTGCGGTGTGGTGTGGTGTGTGGCTTTTACTCCAGCAGAGGGCAGTATTCCGACATTCTGCACCAGTCGTAGCAACGCTCGGGCGGAGGGGCTTGCAGAGCGCCCTAAGACGTAAGTGCAACTCGTCGTCTTCATCTCCACTGTTCCCATCCTCATCATCGCCATGCCACCCGTCACCACCCCAGTCCCACCTCCCGCCGCCCTTTAAACAGTGTCCGTGTTTGCCATGCATGCGTTTACACACGGTTATTAGCTTGCACCTGCAGTTGTCTTTTCTGTAGAGTAAATCGCGAAGTCTCGTGGCTTTTCTTCTCGTCTCCTCCCACTCGCGCTCTTTCTCGAGCCTGAACAGAATCCTCATATCTCGCTCACTCGGGCAGTGAGTGGACCTGTTTCCATGACAACGTTCCCCGCAGGACACACTGCAGCCCGTCTTTGGAATCAGAAGAGTTACTGCTTAAAGAGGAGCGAGGGCATATAGTTGTTCTAACACTTGGACTGCAAACGATCGAATTCCGCCTTTATTCTTAATGTATTTCTTTATTACTCATAAGCTTATGTTAAAAGATCGAAGTATTCTCTAACAGGTTCAAGTGATCTACCTTAATTGTTTTGTCAAAAGAAGTCTAAATGCTTCATTAATGAATTTAAGGTTGAACTTACTTGCTAGTGCAAGTACTTTAATTTAACAACTTACAGTCAGAATTATATTCTATATACTGTAAAAGTATTGCATGAAATCAAAGCGTGCTATTCCAGTTACTTTCTATTCCAGTTTTTTTTTTATTATTATTTACTTGCATCCTTTGGTGGTGTCCGCAGATGGCAGCCTGTGTTATTCCAGGACTGGTTCACTTTAACAGCATTCCCCCCTCTATTAAAGCATCATTGCTGTATGTAAACGGTACTCTGTTATGTAGTTAATTTTGATTTGTATTTATAAGGAGAAAATTTGGCTGGGAGGGGCGTTTAATTCTAAAGCCTCCTACTCTAGACCCTGTGTTACTCTCTGGAGCTTCTGATTGGCTGTGATTGGCAAGGGATGGGCCACAGGCATGAGAGGCTGTGCACATGGACTGTCCAAAAATTGTGACCTATCAACAGGCAGCTGTTGTGGGGAGGCTTAGTGGCTCTGCGCAGTCACCTCAGCATGGGGCTTGACTGCTGAGGGACTGCTGTGAGTGAGAGAGCTTAACTTCCAAGGCAAACGGGGGGAGAGGAGTGGGGTCCTGAGGCCACAGTGGAGCTACATGTCTATAGACCCGGACACCCAGAGGAAGCTCAACCAAGGAGAAAACCTAAGAATCTGGCAGTTGTTTCGTGTCACTGAGACCTTCTAGATCCAGCCAGGGAGGTGAGAAGCAGAGGCCAAACCTGCTAAAAGGCTATACTGGAAGCCGCTTAATGCAACACGATCCTGGGGGACTCGCTCTAAAAATATCAGCCATCAGGAACACACGGGCTCACTCTGGTCACCTAATTGGTCAAACAAAATACATTTTATTTCATCTCTCTCTAATTGGACTTGATCAAGGATGTGAGAAACCTATTCAGAAACTCTTGCTTGCAAACATTCTAATGGTAATCTGATGACCTTCACTTTCCTGAGATCTTGCTAGAAAGTGTTCTTATTTATACAGTTAGCAGATTCGTGGGCTGCTTATGGGTCTTTAAATATCTAGGACTCATTTTGAAACTCAAGAGCAGTAGTCAACAAGCTGCCATTACCGAAGCTTTGATCGGTGTGAGATCTTTTTGTGTGATTTCCAGTCCAACTCTTGGAGCGTTTTCCAACATCAAAATGGCAAATTATGAAATGGATGCCTGAACATTTCCAAGTGAGTCAGGTTTAGTTTGCGACACCAAGGCTGTCCATCGAGTCGAGCCCAGTGCAGAAGTTTGAGAGGAAATCTTGTCTTGTTGAGTCATGCGAAAGGCTGAGGTTCAGGTGACCCTGAAGAAGGGCGCAGACGACGGATTTGGGAGAATGGCACCCCCGAGCCCGCAGATACCCACCAAACGGGCTAAAGTTCACTCCGACCAGGTTGTGCCTGATCCGAGCTCCATTTACCCCACTCCTACGCCCCCCGTCTTTATCCGTAAGATGCGGAATGCCGCCGTGGGCACAGGCTGTGACATCCGCCTAAAGGTGGCTGTGGCCGGCGACCCCCAGCCCTCGCTCTACTGGTACCACAACGATGAGCTTCTCAGCATGGATAACCAGGAGTACGGAGGCCTGTGGATCCGTGACTGCAAGCCTGCTGATGCCGGGCTCTACACCTGCATTGCTACCAGCTACCTGGGGGAAGCCAGGAGCAGTGCTGTCCTCGCTGTACTGGACCTGGGAGAAGGTAACCTGGCATGCCCTTCATCACTCTCTTAGTCAATAATGATTTTTAATGCAGGGGAAAATCTCCAGCCTCTTTCCAGGTCTTGTCTTTTCTGTCTTTAGCTCTTGGCTGATTTTCAGTTCAGTTTTCCTCCTAAGAGCTTTTCTAAATCTAAGTTTTAGTGCAGAGTGTAATAAGATTTGGAGGATTTTTTGCTTGCACTGTGCTCTGATGAAGCTGCTGCTCTTAAATGTCACATGACGAGCTGGGTGAAGGTTGGGGGATTAAGGTTAGCAATTGGATATCAATGGCACAGGCTGGTAATGATTTAGTGCAGAAGAAGATAACTAGCCCAAAATGGTGGACGATCCAACCAAGTGAAGCAAAACTAGGTTGCCGCTGGGCCCTTTTTTCCTGTCACTGTGTTTAGCCGGGAGGCCTTGAGCAGTCTGTCCCCCTGGGGGGCAGTTTGGTGGCATTGGGAAGCTGAGAGAGTGATGGTGGCAGCTGGGAAGTTGAAGAGAAGAGGTCCTTGTCCTAAAGTAGAGCTGTGAAAATACATCACAGAACACAGCAGCACACACACACACACACACACACACACACTCCTCTGCTATGCGTCAGGCTGGTTTCACTTGTGCTCTGATCCCAGCAGGCCGAGAGGGCCTCTGAGATTATTACTTTTGAGTGAATATTTGCAATTGCTGGTTCGAGATGTACTTTTTCAGCCATTGCAGCATAAGTTAAAGCAGTGGGACAGACTTGCATGTCAGTGGTTAGTTCCTTTATTGTGAATAGTGAAGGACATTATGGCTAATAAATTGTGCCATTTATCATTAAATAACATTTACTAGATTGTGACTGATAAATGGGAACTGCGTAGATTTTCCTTCTGAGTTGAAAGACAGCACCTGCGCACTGGCAGAATGATCATATCATCGATGCTGCTTACCTCCATCGTCAAGCTGTCGGCTGAAGGCTCGTATATTATGGGATGTTCTGGGACCAGGTTTCATGGAATCACTGCCAGTTCAAGGGGAGCTGTTTTTTGATTTCACCTTGTCACACTTTACCTTCGTTAAAACTGCGTGCTGAAAACACGTCGGTTGTGATTTTAATTTTTTTTCACCCATCTGCTGTGAATTACTGCACTGTTTTTATTTGCATTGGAAGATGTTTGTGGAAAATGACTCCATTTGTGGAACAGGAGTGTGGAGTCACGTACGGTCCCCAGCGATTGTTTCCGAGTGCCATGTGAAACCCTGTGTGCTCTGCATAATGTAACATGCACAGTAATGTGTTTCTGCAGTGGGAAGGTTTTTTGCTAAAAGGCAGACCAGCCTGTGTCACCCAGCCCAGCTTCGAACCCTTGCACCTGTCCTGTCACTCACGGCTCTTTCTCTCTCTCTCTCTCTCTCTCTTTCACGCTTTCTTTCCCTCTGTGTCACTTTACCTTTAAGTCTCTTATTCTCTTTCTTTGTCACATTCTCTGTCACAACTGTAATCTCAATCTCTCTTCCTGTTTTTCATATCTCCCACCATATATTCTCTAAATCACTCTATCTTTCTCTCCATCTCTTCCACTTGCATGTCTGTCCCCTCCCTACCAGGTTATTTCCGTCCCTGGATTCTGCCATGTCTCAGATTTTTGTGATGTTAATAGGCCAGTGGCTCTCCAGTTTCACAAGACATCACACCTATATATAGTCCCTTGACGTGAATGTTCAGACTAGACCTTATCCAACTATTCCCGCTCTGAATGAGCGACAAGAGAAGGGTTTTGTGCATACTTCACCATTAAACCTTTCTGTCAGCGCAAACTGGTTTAAAAAAAAAACTACCATGCTTTGAAATAGAGCTGCTGTGTGAGAGTCTTGGGAGATACACTATGTACAGTGGTAAAATCCTGTCCCTGGTTGCATGGGTATATTCACACCATGGTCTTTAAGAAAGAAGCCCTATGAATTATTAAACTTTCTGAAAGTCGTTCAGTATTTAGTAAAATTGTCAGTGTGTATATGATTATGCTGTTGTGATTTTTAAATTTTTTTTTTTCAAAACTCAGATTCCTAGATGTCTTCCTAGATTTAGGGAATGATTTTCTCTAACAAGACCCTTGTCTTATGAGCCAGTGGATTTTGTCATATGACACAGTTAAGGTCTACTTTGGCTGGGATGGGATTATACTCTGCCAAACTGGGTCCAGTTGTTATCAACGCAAAAAAGGGACTTTTGGAGCTTCAGAGGGTGGAGTCTCTCCTGTCCACGCTGACAGAATCCCGCAACTTTGTAAGAGCTGTGCACTACTCCTAGGAGGGAGTTATGAACATGATATAGACATGTGTCCTTCAATAGGCCTTACTTTTCGACTTTATTGTTTAATTCATGTATTCATGTACAGCCTCTGTACCACACTGCAGTGTATGTGCTTCACGGTGCCGTTCAGAATGGCAGAAAAAGCTGACTATGGAATAATGTGTAGGCTGAGGGTGGGATGAGTAGATTAACCAGTGTGAATATACGCTGTGTCTGGGAACTGCATTGTTCAGTGTTGTTGTTCTACAGGTAGTGGTCTTTTGTTTTTTATTAGTTGGTGTGCAGTGTGTAGAAAGTATGAATGCAAATAATAATGGTTGCTGGAGGGTTTCAATTTCAGTACAGTTTAAGAGATAACCACCATCTGTTTCTGAGTTTCGTACTGATATGCACAACTCTCACTGGCAAAAAATGCAATCTGTTCTTTGCCTTGGGTCATTTGACTTTCTTCATCCTATATTTTTTAATGTAATGTCCAACAAATCAGCTCCAGTAAATAAAACTACAAAAAAATGGGACTAAACTGGGGAATCCTTTATTCAATTTCATATATATATATAATAACAAAAGTGCACTGTATTAAAAACACATACACACAGAACAACATTGATTTCCCTGTAATGCAGTCTTGGCTAAAGTTACGGGGGACTGTAATTTATGCTGCAGGTAAACAAAACTTCACAGAGCTCAGTGATCAGATTTATTGTTGCAGCTCCAAGACTGAGGTTTTGAAGTTGAGATGACATCAGAACTTCCCCCTTGGGAGCAGAAGTACCCACAGCAGGCCCATGTCTTTTATTCACTATCCGAATATAAATAGTACACAGATCACAGACAAATAGAACACAGAGTCATTTTTTGCAGACTGCTGGTTTTCTCAGTCAGGCTTTCTCAGACACGCTGTTATGCATGATAAGAAACCCCTGTTCGCTGCTTCATATGTGCGCAAAACATTTAGCAAGAAGAACAATAGCTACATGTGGTTGAAGATGCTCTTTGTCTGGACCTTTCCTCCGCCTCTGGTAGCTCGCTGACTTCCTTTCACTTCAGCGCTCGTTCATCTAGCAATAGCAGGGATCACTCACGGAGGAACAAAAGATACGATTACAATTTTCCCCGCAACTAAAAAGAGCCCAGAACACACTGCATCCATTGATGCGTTTAGAAGAATGATTAATCTCCTCTTCCGGTAACTGAAACGCATACAAGCGCTCACATCGAGGCAGGAAATTCCCCAGTGAATGAGCTCGTTGCACTGTGACTCCCGTCAATCTGTGTAGATCAGTATTTAAACGTGATGCTCACGAGACTCTGCCCCGTTTCACACGTTAATAAAGAATGACTAAAAATTAAAAGATGCTTGGAACTGTGTAAGAGGGCTATCTTAAGATGCACTTATGCTGGAGTGTGGTGCACTGTTTACATAGCGTTTCGGTTGACACCATCACTCCATCATGCAGAATGAGTATGGGAACGCGTGCTTTTTTCCAATCAGGAAGTGGCATGCAGTATTTCTCGTGCGCTCGTTTTCCTCGCCTCTGATAGATAAATTTCCTACTCCATGAACTTGCTTATATTAGCGCTTTGATGGCAGTTCCGCCAGAGTTTAATTTCCTTAAAAGCATCTTGCTTACTGCGTGCTTTGTTCGCGCTCCACTGGCATTTTACATGTAGACCAAATAAACGGCAGTCGTGCCCCTAACCACGTAACGCAGATTAGCCTAAACGGCTCTCGTGCTTTTCTCAGCCAAAATAACTCGCTGTCTCTTTCCTTTCAGCGCAGTGGTGTCTGGACAGTTTCTCTGTTGTGTGTATGAACCGGAGCGGGGCTTGTGTGTCAGGCTCATTTTATAGTTGAGAAAAACAAACTACCAGGGACCCGACCGGTCCAGCTCTGTCACGTGAGCCCTGATGTCCAAGGTGCATACTCAGCAGCGGCTGTCAACGGAGGAGGCTCTATTCCCTTCACGCTACCAAATTTGTTCTAGGACGCTGTCCAACAAACATGGCCTGTGTGTGGTCAGTGACCCTACTGCGTTCCTTAAGAGTTATTATATTAGTAAGGATGTATGTAAGATGTTAGTGATTACAATTTCTTCTAAAACGTCTTTGCAAACATCCTGACGTGTGTCAAACACTGACAGATAATTAAAGTAAAAATTATACAACAACAAAGGAAACGAATGGAGCTCGTCAGGAACTGTCTGTGCTAGAATGCTTGACTGGGAACTGTCATAAGAAATCTACAACTGACAGAAGAAAGTTATACATGCAATAGATGTTTGGGCTTTGTTGTAAAGCAGCAGGTTCAAGGCAGAACGTGTGCTAGTGTATGGAGAATGTACTCAGAAATTGGTTGTTTGATTCATTAGAGCAGGAGAAAGTGGGGACCTCAATTTTTTAGAAACACTAGCAAGGCAAGGAGTACCACAAATGAGGACAGAGTAGTACTTTGGAAGTCCTTCTTTGCTGGCTTGTGGTTGCAGTCGAGTCGACAGTGTTCGTTCCAGAATTGCACTGTGGCCTGAGACTCTACCTGGAAACCATAAGAGCTTAAATGAAGAACCGATGGTGATGGCACACGTAATCCCTGGACCAAGGCAACAAACGTGGTCTTCATTCCCACGATTCAGTCTCTCCTCACTGCTCTTCTGCGCTCACACTCTCTCACCGTTCTTCCTCTCATTCTCTCTCGCTCCATCTCTTTCTTTCTCTTCCCTCGATAGCTTCGTTCAGTCAGGAGCTTAACAAGCAGATTGTGCAGTATCAGGGCATGTGGCGATTGTGCTTCTGCTGCCAACGCTGCAAGATCTGAATTTAAATAATGAACAGATTGAACACGCCGTGGGTGTTACTATCCTCCTGACTTTGGCCTTATGGGTAAAGGCCATTGCTAATTCAGACATGGCGGGAACTGCTGAAGCTGATATATCCATGTGTATTGAACTGGTGACTTGGACAACTTTCACTGATGACCCCTGTGATGATAATCTGGTTCTGGAGTTGATTCAGCTGCTGGTGTTTCTTTTACATTTTTATTTATATACTTGTTTATGTACCTCTGGCCGTATGAAGGTGTTGTAGTATTAGTTGCACAGAACTTGTTACACTGTGACTATGCACAGAGTTGTAGCCCCTCCCACTGTCTGTCAGTCAGCATGTGGCAACTGTGCATCACACATTGAGGAAGAATCAACAAACATGAAGAGACAGTGTTTTGAACTATATTAAAGGGCTCCCATTCCCCTTATACTGTAGCACACTGTTTGCATTGCATTTTTAAAACTTCCTCCATTACTCAGAATGGTTATGGGATCGCATGCGCTTTTAAAATCAGCCAGCGATGCAGTGCAGTCTTTCTTAGACATGATTTTCCTGTGGTGGTTGTATCAGGGTTTTTTTTTCCCCACTTTTGCTTGTACGCTGATGAGCAGAGTTGTACTGTGAGCAGAGTCTCAAAAAACTTTGAGATGTTTTATATAAAAGTCATATATAGTATGTTGAAGCTACTTCTGTGTAGAAGAGCTTCACGGTTGGAAAAAGAAAATGGATGAAAAAATGAAAATGTTTTTGTCTGTGTGTGTGTGTGTGTGTGTGTATAAGGCAAGTATATTTATACAACATTTTTCATGCACAGCAACAATTCAAAGTCGAATAATAAAGGCTATTATGTCCCAAGATCTATTACCTCAGGAAGGTGCTTGCCAATAAATAAATAAAACAATACAGATAAAATTATTACAGATCAAATCACTGTGAAATATTTAAAGACTTTTTTAATATATGACCCCCCCACCTAATCTTAAGTGTACTTGATATGTGTGCATGCGTGTGGGTGTGTGAGTGTGCATGCACGAGGGTGTGTGTGTGTGTGTGTGTGTGTACATATATGCATGTGGGTGTTTGTGTGTGCATTGCATGCATGTGGGTGGGAGTGTGTGCATGTGTGTGGGGATGTGATGTGTGTACATGCACGTGGGTGGGTGTGTGTGTGTGCATGCACGTGGGTGTATGGGTGGCAGAGTGTGCATGTGCATGTGTGTGTGTGCGTGTGTGTGTGTGTGTGTGTGTGTGTGCGCATGCACGTGGGTGTGTGGGTGGGAGAGTGTGCGTGTGTGTATGTGTGTGCATGTATGTGGGTGTGTGTGTGTGTGTGTGTGTGTGTGTCTGTGAGCATCTCTCTCTCTCCATCAATCCCTCTGTCTATTTTTTACTTTGGGACTAAATATGGGTGGAAAAGAAAAATGGTTTAATTCTCCTTTATATGTATAATATGAAAAGGAATGTGGAGGTCATAGGTTCACGTGTAGGATTTAGGGTTCATTTGGAGTTAACCTGTTTTTATCCTGATTGGAATTTCAAATTTAAATTAGTAGTCAGTTCTCACAAATGAAATAATACAAAAAGCAATTTCCACTATGACAGCAAACATTAATTTGTGTGTGGGCAGCTGCATTTGACTAAGTCTTTGCCTCTGCTTCTGAAATGCATGCTGATCCAGTAGCTTAGAAACAGCAGACACACAGCAGATGCCAGAGAGCTATCCCACAATGCACCAGTCTTCTTTACTGAAGCTGAAGGAAACACAACAGGTGTGTCTGTTGCTTGAGCCACATTTCAACTCAGTAACCTGCATAGTATTGGAGTGTTGGTTACCATATAAGGAATCTTTCTGGTGGCTGTATTTAATTTAACACGTAGATTTCAGCGACGTGGTGATAGATAATAGTTCAGATGGTGGCAAATGTGTTTCCTGAACTGATGAACACAGCTGGTATGTGTTTGATATGTTTTTTGCTTTCCTTTATCTGCAAAGAGACTAGTTCCTCAAAAACTGTGTGCAAAGCATTATACGCAGGTTCAGCTTCATTAAGAAAGTGTGATTTCAATTTTCTTTCTGCTGTCTTACCCTGTGCTTCATTCTCTGTGCTGTTGTGCCTTTCAGCAAGATCACACACCGCATGGTTGCGAACCCATAAAAGCTTCAGTAACACGGGCGTCGGCTGCTGGTGGCAACCAGCCAGGGCGATGGTGACGTAGTTGTTACTCAGCTACACACCCCCCCCCCTATTGATAGAGCAGGCGGATGCAGGTGGATGAGGCCTGCCAGGCACATCTGAAGAACTGACATAGTATCCAGGGCCCATTGGATGATGGAATGTTTAATAAAGATCTAAACTCTTCAGGTCTCTTGGTGAAACTTCAGCAGGACATGGTCAGTGGTATGTGGTGATTACCATGCTGAGGCATCGCACTCATTCGAATTGGAAACCTCCCGTCACAGTTTCCATGCGCCACGTGACGGGTAAGGCTATCTCACCTAGCTGACTTGTGCGGTATTTTTTCATTCTCACTATGCCTTGCATATGTGTGTGGGGTCACAGGGAGAGAGGGACTTCCCCTATGCTGCAGTTGTCACTGCCGTTCAGGGTGCAAGTAAACAGGTTGAAGTGTGTGTGTGTGTGTGTGTGTGTGTTTGCATAAGTGTGTGTGTGTGTGTGTGTGAGAGAGAGAGAGAGAGAGCATACATAATCCAGAGACCACCTTCTACACCACCTTGCATGTAGGCCACCAGTGAAATCATGTGCTACAGACGTTTCCTAATTTGACCTAGTGAGAAGCACGTAGGAGCAACACCCCTCCCATTCAGTAGTGGCAGCTGCCCACACCCTGCTAACCACACCGCCTCTCCATCCACACAACTCTACCCACAAGACTGGTCAGATATACTAGCTGGCAAAAGCAGACCCAGTTTCTCTAAAGGCTGGACTGAGAATTTGTGCTTTCACAATGAATGTTCTGAATTCCTTTAGTTTGAGCTGGTGGCTAGTAACCAGCAGGTCATATCCAGTGGGTTTCTGTGGTTAATAACAAAAAAAAAAAGCATAATCTACATATGACCTATCACTGTCATATTGCAACTGAAAAAGGCTTTTAAGCCCTACAGTGATATAAATAACCTTATGTTCAGGCTTCATCTTCAGGTAATTTTCCAGCATCCATTATGTTGTTGTCTGCTTTCTGTTTGACTGGCACCATAGATAGAAACAATGACTGGCCAAATTTGATACATTTCCCAAACATTACAATAATCATCAAAAAAACCTTTCTTAGGGGACAAATTTTACCTCTCCAGACACAGCACTGATTGGGTTTCCATGTTACCAAGGCAACATTCAAACCCAATGAGTGTCCTGATTAGAATTACACATTTTACAGTCACACACACACACACACACACACAGAGTGCAGTTCCATGGTAGATTCTTACCCTGTTCTCCTGTTTTATTTTGACTTGCTTGTTTTTTGTTCTTTTCTCCACCCAACTTCAGTTATGTCAAGAACAAGCATCTGTTCTGCCCATCTGTGCTTCTTAACAGTGTTTAAGTGTGTTTAAGTGTGTTTAAGGCACTTCCTAGGCTTCCTGACCCATATTTTTATTTTCATTAGGATGAAGGGGTTTTTGTTTTTGCAAGTCAAACCTTAAGAAATCTGTATTCTCCTATCAATCTCACAAGATTTTAAATAACTTAAGAAGGTATTATTTATATTACTGGTTTTGCATTGATGTTAATAGTAATACATTAACTGTATTAGTATTTTATTGTTATTTAACATTAGGTTTAATGTTACCTAAGATTTTTCTAGGATATTATTCAAACTTGCCCCTTCCCTTTTTTCTAAATGAACACATCAGTGGATCAAGTCTGTTTTCTGCTATAGATGTTATGAATATTCTATAGATGTTATGAATATTCTATAGATGTTATGAATATTCTACCATTTCTTTGAGCTTTGAGTTGACCCGATGCTATGCACATTGGAGTCACTCCATGCTGAACAATAATCACACGTAGATCAGGTGCTGCTTGACCTGCCGTTGGAGAGCAGTGAGACTGATACACCATGTTCCTAGCAGTGCATTATGGAAACCGTTGTGTGCGTCACCTAAATTTAAGTGGTATCTGCTGAACGAGGTGGTGGAGGGGCTGGAGGATGCGATGGAACAGTTTTGGGTGGAGGACGACGTATGTTCCTGTTCCTGTTTTTTTAGGCGCACACCTCGAGGTTTTGTTTCTTTTTTAGCAAAGATGCCACAGTTCACAGTTGTGAAACAACTTCTGAAAGTTTCTGGAGAGGGTTTGAATGTAAGGGTGAAAAAAAAGCTGCCTCACAGACTCATATAAATTCCAGACTCTCGTATAAAAGGCCCTTGTGGAGAAATGACAGGCAAAACATCTCTGCGTGTATGTTTGTCCAGTTATGAGCGTAAGTAAGTAGACAAGAAGCAACTAAAGTCGCGGAGAAGATTGGGAGGTAAAGCAGGCTGGAGTTCCTCAGCATAATTACTTTATTGCTGCGCTATTTTGTAAGCCACTGTGTCAGAGCCCTGATGAGAATCGTGAGAGCGGAGGGGAGCAGCCAGTTGCTCTCTCAGCACAAGAGAAGCTCTTAAAAGCTCACTTTCACTACATTAAAGACAGTCAGAGAGCTGACCAGCTCTATGCTTCTCTCTGTCATCATATTTCAGATAGTGGGGATGGGGGGAGATCTAGCCAGAGAGCTGCATACAGTGCTTGAAACGTGTAGCATTAGGTCTTTGTGTACGAATCTGTTGTTGTTTCAAATCAAGATGTTTCATCATGCTAAGATGCATTTGTTTTACATATTTGGTTTGGATAAATCAACTGAAAAAAATGCAGAGGAAAATCAGCTTTCTTGAGCTTCTGCTTCATAGTGTTTATCCAAAGCGCCAAGCTCCAGAATGGAGATTGTTGTGGAGACTGGGATAAACTGGATATGGTTCAGTGTGAGCAAGGTTAGATATGCTTACAAAACACATGTATCCAGCTCATTATGATACATGTATGGAGCTTCATGTCTGTGGAAGCTTGAACAGCTTGGGACTATCAAATCGTATTATCATATTAGCGGAGAGGTCAGATGTGTCTGTGTGGTGGACTGAGGGCTAGAACAGCAGCATTGTCTCGTCTATTACCACTGGATACCACACTGTCTAAAGGACATGGCAGAATAACACAGTGCAGCTGCATTTGTGTGTGTGTGTGTGTGTGAGAGAGAGAGAGAGAGAGAGAGAGAGTGAGAGAGAGAGAGAGAGAGAGAGAGAGAGAGAGAAAGAGAGAAACAAAACGAAGAGATTAAAGGAATAAAAATGGAGGTCCTTTGAGTGGTGGGTGAAAAGGCACATGAGAGAGAGAGAGAGAGGGAGGGAGCAAATGAGGAGCACCAATCGGCAGACGAGGAGCAGGAGGCAAAATGGAGTGAGTGTGATGGGGGAGGGAGGCGCATGGCTCCAGGGGTGAGGAGGCACAGCTGGAGGTGTCATTTAGTGACACGCCAATCAGCGCATCACTCCGCGCGGAGGGAAAAACACATGCCTGAGTGTTGCGCTGGCTACGTGTGACGGGAGATGACGCTTCTTCTGCAGTCCCAAATGTGCTTCCTACGTCAAATGACTTTGAATCAGTCAGGGCTGCTGATAGCTCCCAGTGACGGATGATTCTCAGCTTTCCCAGAAGCTCAAAAATACGACGTGTATCATGCAAAAGCTGCGAACCTGAGTATGGAACACGCCATTCTCACACCAGACTGTAGTTTTAGGCGCTTGTGTCTAGTCTGCCTGACCACCCCCCCCTCAAATCAGCGCTTGCCCAGACGAAGGCTCGAGGGCACGAAGCCGACGTGGAGAGGAGGTGGACCTGGCAAGGACAGGCAGGATGTGTCCTGGTGATGACTCTGAGCTGGGCCTCTGCCCATAGTGCCAGCGTTCCCTGGCAGCCCCATCTTCTGCCCTCCAGCTTCTTTCGTTCTCACCATGGCTCTCCGTGTCCGTAAGGCGTAATTAAGCTCGATTTGCTCCAATAATTTGTTTTTCTTACTCAGGTTGCGCTGAAAGCAGAAGAGATGGGCGCAGTGTAAAGGAGTTGTCCGCCGTGGGGAGGGAGGGAGGTGAATGTGCATGATAGAGGCCTAAGTAGTTTAGTGAGAGTTTAATGTGGGTATGAAGAGGAGAGTCTTTATGCTATAATGAGGTGTGTGCTGAGGCTGGTGCGGGTGCGGGTGCGGGTGTGGGTGCACTGGTCTCTGGGATGCCGTTATGGGCACGAGTGTCTGTGCTTATCCACAGACCCTTTAGCCACTCTTGCCAGCCTGGAGCAGACACCCACTGAGCCTGTGTTGGGTTAAAGCAAGGCCTCTCCACCCACTCACCACACAGCAAACACAGAGTCACACATGCAGCCATGCACACACACACACATACTGAGCCTCGTTCTCACACTCAGAACGATACTGAGTCACATGCTTTCTTTTTTTTCTGCTTTCTCTCAGTCACAACATCGCACACGCACACACACACACACACACACACCACAAAAATTCCAGCACTCTGATTTATGTTCCTTACCCTTGTTAATGGAGTCATTTTGGTTACTGCACCATGCTTGTAGCTTTACTATGACTGCACCACTTTTTCCTTGCCGGCTCCCCAGGGCAAGGCGATGGGAAGCCCTGCTGTTCCCAGGGCACAGAGGCGTGAAGCAGGGCACACCAGCCGCTCCCTCCCCGCCTGCCTGGAGCTGGCAGCCGCGGGTGGATGGCGCTTTCCTCTTCTCCAGCGCTATAAGGACCTCTGCCATTAATCCTCCATGCATCTCTCTGTGTCTGGGCACCACAGACTCCCGGATCAGGGTGGCCTTGGCAGATGATTGGAGCTACCGACAGAGGGCTTATGACAGTGAGCTTAGCTGGTTTTGCTCAAAAAGTGCTCCATGTGCTAGAGAAATGAGTCAGCCTGCAAACAAACTGAACTCTTAGGCAGTCACACTGCTGTTCAGCTTCTCTCTCTCTCTCTCTCTCTCTCTCTCTCTCTCTCTCTCTCTCTCTCTCTCTCTCTCTCTCTCTCTCTCTCTCTGTTCTCTACTGTATCGTCCTATTTCTCTGTGTTTCATCAGCACATTTATTAGTTCAACGCTTCACTTTTGGTCGTTTCATTAGATGCATCTTTTTCTTTTTTTCATTCCATACCCAAACTGCAGTTTTCCGCCCCGGCATAACAGCACCTCCATCCCTGGAGGGCGAACACTCCATGATGTAGCTCTGTCAGCGTGGATGGAACTATTTTTGTTGTCATGAACAGGGCCTTTCATGCTTGTCCAAGTGACTCCCATCGAATATTTCACATCATATTGTTCTATATGTAATAGAGTGGTAGAAACACATTGGGGGGGGACTGTTTTTTGGAAGGTCAGTATAAGCAAACAAAAACTCTCATCTGATGTAAAGTTACTTCGATAGTACATGGCTGGGTTCATCCATCCTTCTGTCGCCATGGGGATGGAGGAGGAAGGGTGACAGGATTGACTGCGGTGACCCAAATCAGGTGTTTTAGCATTCTGCACAAACCTTCCAGGTAAAAATGTGTGACAGGTGCACAAGACACAGACACCTGTATCAGCCCAACAGGCCCTGCACCTGATCAGATAGAGCCGAGTGTTGTGTTTGCACCTGGGTCTGATCGATGAAAGTCAGGCAACAGTGAGATGGGCAAAGCTGCACTGACCGCCAAATTATTGATCCCAGTCTGTCAGAAGAGAGAGACTGTGAGGGGCAGAGGTGGAGAGATGAGCAGAGGTCCCTGTTAATGACACAGAGCTGCAGCCTGGTCCTCAGGGAAGCCTTGCCAGGACCCATCTGTGTCCTGTGCACCTGTGGCAGGTCGGCTCTGAGCCTTGAATTATCTGTGATTGGATGTGGAACAAAGCAGATGGGGCCTGTTTGTGGCTCTTGAGGACTGGGTGGAGAATTGAGGTTCGCATAGTGCCGTGACCCCCTTCCTGGGTGACTTAGCCTCTGCCAAGCAGTATCTATGTCCAGGGTTTCCACAGGCACAATGCACTGCTCCTGTATTCAGAGTCTTCTCTGGACTGCTGTCTGTAAAGAGTGTTTCCCGACCCAGTTTGTGAGGACCCTGGGGCAGTCTGCATTTTAGCTCTATCTGAGCTCTCAGAGCAACTCAGCCAGGTGTTCGGTGTTCCATGGATACAAGAAAACTAGAGGTTGCCTTCCTCTAGGACTGGTTCAGGAAGCATGGACAGGTATCAGCTGGGCAGGTATCAGATCGTTGCCGTCAGGCGGTTTCACACACTTTGAAGGAGCGTCTATAGCAGCCAGCATAAGGTGGAGAGGGGTCAACATGTCGATATGTCACTGGTTCTAAGGGAAAAATGTGTCTATAATGTGGAGAATTAGGTATGGTTCATTTTTTAAGGTAAAAATATGTAGCGATATGCTAAATGCATCTGTATGGTGATGGTAAGGTCCTAATTTTGCCTGCTATTCAGAAACAGGTAGAGTCATGCCACTGTCACAGGGGTATCGCAGAGTCACTGATAGGTTTGCTAAGCTGTTCTGTAATATTCATCTTGCATATTTCCTTGGTGATGATTGATACCTGAAGTTTGTGCTTCATCTGAACTTTCTCCTGGTCTGTGTAATGTGTCTGATGTTCACGATACGTAGACATAAGAGCCCAGGATGGGAGATAACATCTGTACAGCCAGGTCATAATTAGACAGGTGATGAGACTGGATAAAAGTGCTTTTCAGTACGTTCTCTCTTGCTCTCACTCCTGCTCTCACTCTCGCCGTCTCACACCCTCAATCACAGGCACATGAATACATACAGTACATGTATACATACAGTACATGTATACATACAGTGCATGTATACATACAGTACATGTATACATACAGTACATGAATACATACAGTACATGTATACATACAGTACATGTATACACCCTCAGGGAGTCCTCGGATTGTGAAGAATGGAGAACTGTTTCATTGGCTTATTTAGTTGATATATAATTTTATTTGTTAGTTGTTTTATTCCTTGTGTTTTTTTTTTTATCTCATGTGAGTCTTAATGAGTAAAAAGGAAACAATTTTGGGTAATATTATTTGTGAGGTGTGTTTTAGTAAGGAAACACAGAGCAGTACATGGTGCTCTAGTAGTGTTGTTATGCGTATTTGATGGAAACTCACTCCATTTCACATTACATGTATATGTAGGGTAGTGGGTGAGGAGCCCAGTGCTCAGCTGACCAACCGGCTGCACGCATCCGCAAACAGAGAGAAAAACAGGGGTTGGAGGT
>JAOYMR010000006.1:24231641-24245712 GCA_025802075.1 Tenebrosternarchus preto | reverse complement strand
CTCTTTGTCTATCTCTACCCCTCTTTTTTTTTTTTTTTTAAAAAGGGCAGGTTTGTAGACATCTGCCCCCTGTTCTTTCTTTCTCTGACATTCTCAGTCCCACCTCTTTTTGAAGAAGAGGAGGTTTGTGTGTATGTTCTCTCTCTTGCTCTCTCTGCCTCTGTCCTTTTCTCCCTAGCATTCTCCACTCCACCCCCTCCTCTCTCTCATGCGTTTGCCCCCCCTTCTCTCTCTCCCTCTCTCTCTCTCTCTCTCTCTCTCTCCCTCTCTCTCTCTCCCTCTCCCTCTCTCTCTCCCTCTCTCTCTCTCTCCCTCTCTCTCTCTCTCTCCCTCCCTCTCTCTCTCTCTCTCTCTCACTGTGATGCTGCCTCGGCTGCTATTGTGTGTTCGTACTCCCCCCACCTCAAGCTCCTTTTACATCCTTCTTCTCGGGCTTCTCTTGGCTTGTCCATCCTCCGTGCTGACGGTTGAGCTCTGACTCCGTGTCTGAGTGGGACTCCAAAACACTGAAGCTCTTAAGGGCACCAAGGGAGGCAGAGAGCGGCATCTGCTCGGTCCCTTAGGAACACTGATCTCTTCATCTCAGTAGTCAGACTTGCAAGCTGAAGTGGAGGAAGCGTGTGCACTGTTGTACAGATTTGGTGATCAGTTTTTAACTGAAGGAGTCAAAACCGGGCAAGTTCTCAGAAAAGAACAGCAACTCTTTTTATAAGATGTTTTTCTCCCACAACAATTTTCGCAGCGAGTGACTTTCGCGCCTTCCATCTGAGGAGCTCCTTTTTCTCCTGAGTGCCACTCTCAGATCAGCTCTGGGTCGTGGTCCGCTTTTACCGATGCGGTCGCATCAGCTCCAGGTTCAACCGTGAATCCCCAGGTCTCCGAAAATCCGGTCGCGGCGGCCGCCCCGCTCTCCCCCAAACGCAGGAGAAGACCAGGATTACTACAAACCATGAAGAAAATTTGGTCCAAGAAACGCTTCCAGGTCAGTGCTACACGCCTTTCCCCTACCAACTTCCCCACTGCCTGCACGTCTACTCAGAAGTGTCTGATTGTCAGAGTTTGACCCACATGTGCTGTGTCTGTCACCATGTGTGTAGTCTGTGTGAGACTTGCCCCAGTTTCTGCTCCCTTCGCTGTGGAGCCTGACTGATGTGCTCCACCCTTCTACTGTAAACAAAGCGAGTGCGATTCTGTGACACCGTAGCCACGGTCACAACACTGGATGCAAATGCTCTCGTTCCCGTCTCCTCTTTCCTGTTGCATGCTGGATCGTGGCTGGTTTGCAGCTTCTAACAGGGGGGGTAAATGCCATGTGCACAGCAGGAATGCTTCAAGGGGCCCATCCTGAAAAATCAAATGCAAAACTGTCATGCTGATAGAGATGCCATTTGGCAAAAAAAAAAAAAAAAAAAGTGTAATAATTATAATCAAGGGCTAAAATATCCTTCAGTACATAGAGAATTATTTTTCATTTCCAGTGTGTTTTTTATATATAAACCGAAATACGCTGGCATTGTTCAGCGTAATGATTAAGCATGACATATTTGTCATGCTCTGCAGTTTCAGATCCACCATAGAAAGGTGAAAACATATGGCAAAGCAGCATGTACGTTATTACGGGTCCAGGAGTAATAAAGCAAAATTGCTTGTAGCAGCAGTCCCATTATCCTGTATAGTGCTGAATTAAAGGGTTTTTATACATCATGGTTTGATTTATGTTTAGATCTATCAGTTCTAATGAAGAAGGTATCATTTTGATGCAATACTTTCATTTGTTGGAAATTAGCTAATTGAGAATAGTTATTTATCTTCACATAAACATGACTGTGTATTTTATTTATAGTTTGCTGTATCAGTGTTATATAAATATATAGGTGTTTTGATAAGTATTTTGTGTAGTTATGGGTTGATCCAGCTTTGTTCTTCTTTACACTCATTTGTTAGATCAAAGCTGTGATGAAGGGATGGGAGAGTGAGCAGCAAACAAAATATAAATACAGAAAAACAGAAACAGCAGAATCAAACAAAGCCACTTTGTCATTGGTCAGTACTGAAGGGCAGTTTTCCTCATGACCAGCTCTTGTTGAGAACATCACACTGATATTTCACAGGTGAGGAGATGTTCGAACATGACATGGGCTTCTTCTTCCCTCTTCTCTCCAAATCAGTGCAAGAAGAAATAAAAATGTGGGTGTGGAGGAGAGGAGAGGAGAGGAGAGGAGAGGAGAGGAGAGGAGAGGCAAAGAGAGGAGGGGGGAAGGGTGAAAGATAGAGATAATTGCATCTTTAGTCTGCAGACAGTATCGTACAGGTGGAGAAGGCTAAGATGCAGGCGGAGACGAAAATATCTATAGAGACGAATTATTCACAGCTTTTAAACTGCGAGGTTAATTGCTTTTAAACTACAAAGTTAGGATACATATTCTTAATATCATATTTGTTAGAGTAAAGGATGGCTATGATATTATCCATCTAGGTTTTCCTGCACCTAAGCTGGGTTACGTATTTGGTATTATATCTCCCTGATTTGATCGCTATTGACATTTTTGGTCTGTTAATCAGTTTATAAAACCATAAGCCTGATCAAACTCAGGAAAAGATAATGTCCAGATAATGTCTGCACATTATCACAGGGAGGGGCCTGGTGTGAGAAGAATACTCAGCCTCGACCACAATGAACAAACGCACTGAACGACTGTGGGGGATGTGTTCTTCAAGGTGTGAAGTGATTCACTCGCTGCATGGCAGCTGCGTGTGATGAGAGTTGGTGAGAGTGAAAGCCCACTCACCCAGGGCCGACAAAACCCAAGTTCAACCACAGAACAGGTAGCCAGAGCAGGACCTGGGGCTTATCCTCTCTCCCATCTGTGAACCTGGGATAAAAAGAGTGAAGATGTTTACAGTGGCCATGTTGATTTCTCCATGTTTCTATTGCTCCTGTCTACAGTGGATTTTGCTTATCCAGTAGAGGAATAGCTTCAGTGTGGAGGAACTGTAAGGAACATTGAGGAGTTCTTTATATCAGTAATGATCATGCTGAGAACACCCTTTGGGAATTACAGCCCTAGTCCAAAAGGTTTTCAGTCTTTGTTCAAATAGAGTTTTATATGATAAATGATTAGGAAAATCTAGTAAGCTGTTCCATTTTAAACCCAATTCATACTGCTCTGCTGTCAGCTAATAATTATATCAGGAGCTTATTGTTTGTTTTTTAGGTCTGCCATGCCCAATATCACCCAGTTCATTGATTTACCAGCTCCAACCCAAAGCTAATTTCCTTTACACAATTTATTTAGCATCACAGACCATTTATCTGTTCATGTTTGGTTCATTGTAATTGTTGGGAGTAGTTTACTTTGCTTTAGGAATTGCATTTGTGAGCTAATAATTAGCAACGGCAGTTAATTATTTCTTTATTTATGTTCTTGCACTGCTTTCCTCGATTCCCCCGTGCGACTGAACGTCAGCAGCGTTCAGCAGAGTGGCTGCGACCCGTTTACACAAGTCTGATGCAAAAAGCATGAACGTGGCGCTGTTCGTCACAGCACAGATGGCAGGCTGGAGGTCCTCCCTGGGCAGCCAGCTCGAAGTCGAGCCTGCCCATCCGTCTTTGGCTGCACTCACTCTCAGCTCGGAAAATGCAGCAGGAGCTTGTTTTGTTCCATGGTAACCGCAGGTTTTCGAACGTCCTGGGAGCAGTTGTAGCATTCCACGAAACAGAAGCAGGTTGCTGACATCATGCCACCATCTGAAGGCTCACCCCAACATCTCTGCCACCACGAGCCCATTGATCTTGGCTCATATTCAGTTTCCCAGTTACAGTGGGCAAATGGTGGCCAAGACCTAAAAATCGACACATCGATCAGTTGTGGTTTGATTACTATTCCACACTGACACCACCGACAGTTTAGCATTGTGAAAATTCTATTCAACAAGCCAGTGCACATAGTTTTATTTTTCTACAACATTTCTGAGGAGCAGGTGTTCCTTATAAAACTGCATGTACCGCCTCACAGGCTTTTATACTTGATCCACTGCAAACAAACTGAACTAAAAATAATGTTCTTGGAGTGCTATCACTTAGATGCTCAATTAGGCTATCTAAATGTTTCATTATTGTATGCAACGGTAGCATCCTGAAACAACAGTTACAAGGTTCAATAACGCAGAGGTATAGGAAAATAAACCAGCGCTGCTCAATTTCCATCAAGGAAAATGTCTAAAAGGGCTTCTGTAATTGCACTCTTTATATGACGCAATAATCTGACTCACCACCACTTTCCTACGGTATATGACATTCCATCGTTTGTTCTCAGAGTGCACTAATAAAGATGCCAGAAGATTGATATTAATGCTACCAGTTGCTCTCTTGAGTGCTACTTGTTTTTTATCCTTAAAGATGCCAAACATGGGGGTTAATGACAAATTAACTGGCACAATATCTACATGAGTCCTGCTCTGTGCATGAAATATTCAGAGGTTTTTAAAAGCCCATAAATGGTGGGGCATCAGCAGACCCAGCCTAGTTCAGCTGGCTGGACTGAATCAGCTAAGCTGGGACTAATCTTTTCTCCTTCCAGGCACCTACTGTGAAGAGTGGGCGTTTGGTCAGGGCCATAATCCAAATGACCAGCATGGATCCGGGTTAATACTTAGAGACCTCCCAATCACCCAATTGGGGCACGACATGTCCACTCACATAACCTAAGGTTCTGTTGCTGTTGACGGTGGTCTTTTTTGTGGGTGTGTTTTGGAGTTTGTTGGGTGGAGATGTCTGACCTGTGCTTAGGCACCTCTGCATGCTCCTTGCTTTCCTTTTGTACTCCAACCAGTCCTACAGCTCCACTCACAAGTCTTTGTCACAGTGACATTTGTCAGCCAAGGCTATTAGGGAACCATGTCCACAGGAACAGGGCACAGATATCTGATCCCTATCTACTGTGAGGGCATCCTTCACTGTAACTAATGAACTGGGAGCGTCCTGGATGCAAACGCTCACCCCGGGTCCTGTGTTTATTACTGCCCCACTGACATCTCATCTGAAGTCCTGGAATTGGGAGAGAGAATTAAAATAGCACAGATACATACAATAAAACAGCAATCCAAAGGAAGTAAGTAAGTAAAAGAAATGCAATGCAACAATGCATATGCACTTGAGCTTGGTCCAGTACCCACACAGGATCAGAAGGAAAATCAAGCCAGATCAGCATGTAATTGTTTAGGTCTTATGGACAGTGCAACAGAGACTCCCTTCACCATCACTCCGTCCGTAACTACTGTTGACCTGTTGTTCACTTTATCAGCAGTAGTCGACCATTGCAGCTTGTAGGCAATGAGATTTGGGAAACAAACAAAGGTGTCTTAAACAAAACAAAACAAAAAAGATCAACCTGATTTATAATCTTAGGCTATCAGAACAGACACCAAAAAATGGTGTATTAGGGCATTAGGTTGAAAGCTAGTGTAAGCTGTAGCCATAGTAACAGGGCTGTTTGGTCTCATTTTCATTCTCACCCTTCTCGACTGCCAACAGTGAGTTGTCAGTGAGGTTTTTTTATGTGTGTGTGTGTGTGTGTGTGTTTGTGAGAGAGAGAGAGAAAGAGAGAGCAAAAGCAATCTGTGGACTGTAAACTTGTTTTGCATTATTATATTCATTCTGTTGGTGAACTATGTGCATACACTGAAATGTTCTCTTTCTCTTTCTATTTCAGAAAACTGGGCACTCTAACCGGACGTTTGGCCGGTTCACCCATGGTGTGTTTGGTTTTATAGATAACAGGTTATTACAAAAGAGATTTTACAATCCCAGTATGTCAGTCATCATAGTGTGTGGTCTGTGTTTAAGACAAAGGATGCGTTTGAAAATGCATATTGTTCTATTACATGTTCATAAATGTGTTCATAAATCACTTATTTCTATTCTTCTATTCTTTATATTTTGTGTCTCATTTCTATCCAATGCAAAGGACTTTAGAACAAGCAGATCAGGACAAAGTCTTCTTTTTTGGGGGGGAGGGGGTTCGATATTCAGATCTCCTTTTCTTGCATATCTGGCACTCATTAATAATGCCCTTGAAATGTAACCAACACACATTTAACATTTTTCTTTGTTTTAACAGCATTAATATAACAACATTTCAGCAGGTGCTTCCATGTTCACCATGTTAGGGTTAGGGTTTCTAACCAGAGACAGTAGAAAAAGGCAAATATCATCTGAACTTTGTCTAGAAGAAGTCTTGGAGATTAAAGGGGGGAGATTGCACTTCTGTTTTAGGTAACATCTTCATACTCTATGAACGCAGTCATCTTCGAGAGCACTGTAGTACACTGACTCATTTATTGTTCCATTACATCATCGTTATCCTTCTTCACCATGTCATGTTCTGTTCTACCACAACCTGCAAAAATCTTTACTTAAGCTATGATTAAAGTATGCTAATAACGATAATAACCATATAGATTAGGTGCTTAGCAAATGTGCAAATCTTTGCAAATCAGTCCTCACTCAAAATCAAAATTAGTTTCTAATATTCACAACAATGCATACAAATTTCCTGGCATCCTTATTCTTACTGCTGGCCAGAGTGTGTTGATGTGGTCTTATGAGCTGTTGAAATACACGATTGATGTTTTAAATGTGAATAATAAATGTATTTTTGGTTTGACAGATTTACCATATTTCGTTTGGGTTATTTTCCATTGTGTTTTGTATGATATTTTATCATTCCTGTTAAAGTTGGGTGGGTGTGGGGTGCATGAGTAGGAGTTGTGGGAGCAGGTTAGTCATGCAAAGCCAATTTCAGCTGTCTGAAAAGGGTCTAATTAAGAGGGAACTGACAATACCTCAGTTTATTTGATAAATGTGAGTCACTATAATTTCTGCATTAATAATGAGTAATTATTATTTTGCATGAAAAGAATTTATTCTCCTGAAGTAAATGCACTTTATTTGCTAAGATGCTTTCATTTCATCACAAGTGATGAAAAATAATAATTGATTCCATGTTAAACTTCCTCCAAACAAAAATAGAAGTAACATTTACTTTTAGGAAAGTTACTATTGAAGGACTTATTTGTCTCTTTATTAACAAATGATGGCCTTTTGGTACATATCACTCACCCCACTGGTGAGAAAATCACCTGCCCTTTTCCCCATAAACACACTGACCTGCACTGCACTGGTGAATCAAAAGCCACTGATCCTCAGTGACTTCACTGGCAGCACAGTTGGATGGTGGGCCGGATGGTAGGGGTTGGGGCGGGGTGCCTTGTGTGGGAGTGGATGCCTGCTCAGCGCTTTCTTCCTATGGATGGGGTTGTGTGACTAATTGACTCGGAGTAGGATTGGTTTCTATAGTAACGGTGCTTTCCTGTTTTCCTCTCCCCTCTGCCACTATGGAAGCGAAGTATTTCGCTCATGTAGGAAACAGAGTTATGGTAATGGATCTTTCTGCCTTTGGATTTATTGCAGCTTTCTTTTATAACCTGTCCGTCCCACCCCTCAGCCATCTCTGTGCGTCTTGTGCTTTCATTGCCTTGCTCTGTGCTCTGAGAGGTCACTGCTTCTGTCCTACTTATCCCATTTAGTTATTTTGCATTACTTGCTAATCGATAAATGTATCATCTGTACTGTATTTCTCGGTAGTAAGACTAAAATTGGCCCACGGCTAAGTTCTCTTTACCTGCTTCAATCCAGCCCAGTCTCTCTCTTTTTTTGAGCCATTCTCCATCTTGATTGCCACCATTCCATCACCATGGCAATCATTGCTTTCAGCCTGACCGCCTTCTTTCTCACCCGCAGACTCTGAGACCACAGAGGACGAAGCAGGAGATCCTCAGATGGAGACCAAAGAAGGAGGCAGAGGTGCTTCAGACGAGACCTCCCGGCGCGTTCCTGCAGGTAGTCGCCCTGTTCCAACTAACCCAGCTTCGCTGGTCTCCTCGCTGTGACTCCACAGCCCCACACACACACCCAGCACGGGACTCACTACATCTTACTAGCGATGTACAAACACAAACACACACACACACACAAATGACCCATATATCTGTGGTCAAATATATTCATGGTTTATTAGTTTTATTTTCACCTGGTGAGAGAAAATCAATGTCATTTTTGCCGATGCATGATTTAGTGGTTAGCGTGACAGTTAGCGTTCATTAACCACTAAATTTGTTTTGTCATATCCAGGCAAATAACAGCTTTTGTATAAGAAAACAAAATCATAAATTGTTATTTTTCTCACTTGGCTAGAGTTTCCGTGCCTCTATTGATCTGCTCTGTACATTGCCTTTAAATTAATCCTTAAAAATGTTAACCAGTTTTAGATGTCTGAGAACAGCTCATCAGATGTGATATACATATACTCAGCATAACACTTTGTTTTTGCATGTGTGATTAATATATGTGCCCCATTGACTGTAACTGATCTGCTTCAACTAGACTGTTCAGGTCCTCATTACCTCATTGCTTTTACCTTATATTTTAGATTAAGAGATATTTGAGTTTTCCTTGACGTCTGAACCAGACATTTTTGCAAACTATATTGTTTTTACTTCTTCCTTTTATATTATTAGTACAGTTTATGCTTAAATCGTAGTATGTTCACATGTTTGATCTCAAAGACCTTTATGCTGTTGATTCTAACAGTAGTATTTTTGACAGAAGACAGGGACGTGACAGGGAAAGATATCAGTGAGATGTTAATTCCTGTTAATTTGTTTGGTCCGTCTGAAGGACCTCAGCAGTGGCACCTTCTGCTGTCATTATGTATTATGAGAAAGGTGTCCCAGTGGCCCCTGGGTGGAGAGCCGGGAGTGGATACGGGATATATTTACATGGAGGAGTGATATTTCCATTTCTTACATCAGTGATTGGCTGAAAAAAAGGTTAAAATAGTATTTCTAAATACCACCTCTGGGTAATGAAAATGAAGAAATAGATGTGCAAATAAAGAAACAAAACTATGTGTCTAAATGTTCTCTTTGATGTTTTCTTGTCTTTGGTGTCTAGACTGGTCCTTGAGGTTTCAGTGAACAGCACTCACTCACTGTTGTTTTAATTTCACTGCAAGATTACTTTCCATCCATAAACTCTGTGCTGAGTGATGAAAGATGCATTGTTTCCTCACCACTACAAAGAAAACCTCTGAAGCCTGTCTAGATAATGAATGTCCACAAAAAAACCCCAAAGAATAAACATGTCAAGGATATGGAGGAGCACATGGCTTCGTGTGAAGAAGCCCATATCAGATTGATTTGATGGGTTAGGAAGCCCTGCTTGTGGATGGGTGGGTGGAGGCTTGTGTCAGTGAAGCTGATGGATGTTTGCTGTTTATTTTGCCTCCTATTCTGCCTGTATCGAGCTGCGTCTGCCCACCAGCGTCAAGCAGGCTCTGATAAAGATGGAGTCTGTAGAAGACACCCTCTCTGCCACAGAGCTGCTGGAAGTGTCACACAAATAGCTCCTTCTTCTCTTCACGTTTCCTCTTGTGCATGTAATTTACGTAATTCAGTATTTGCAGATTGCACAACACAACAGACCCTAATCCTACAGAATCTTTTCCATCTAAAATTGATTTGTAAAAGAGGATAACACAAATTTCATTTTATCAGGCGTCATAAGGGCAGGAGATGATTCTATGGATGAGGTTATGCTAAAGTGATATATATAGCATCAGGTAGAACTGTGACAGATTGAACAAAAAATTCATACACATTTTATCCCGAGACTTTTATATTTTAGCAGTGGATTCTGCAAATGAAGAAAGACTGAAATTACAGCACCTCTTTAAAAGGCAATATAATAATATCAGAATAAAATCTTTCAGTTAGTCTTCAGTGTCAATTATCTTAGATGCCTTTGTACATGGTAGACAGATATGATGTGGCTCAGATGCGCCAGTCTCTCTCGGCCACTGTGAGTGTTGTCAGAGACATTAGAGAACAGGCCAACTGCAATAAGCTTCAATTATCTCAAGAATAAGCCTACAGGGATATACTTGGTCTATGTATATTCTTCTTTGGCTGTGGATTTCTGTCTCCCCTTTCCAACTTGTGTAGTGGCCAAGAGAGAATTCACTGATGAAGATTGCTATCAAGAATGCCAATGGCACTGTTATCCAGTTTTTGCTGTGATTCCATGAGAAGATTCATACCTATAGTTGCTATAGGTGTAAAATACACGGGCTCAAAAGACATGGCGTGCTTTTGATTTTCAGCATTTTCACGTCTCCTTTTATCACGCTTCTTTAGGTGAGCGGATGATGGACGTGCCTCCAGATGCGAGCGGCCACTGGGCGTCCGGCGAAAACACGGTGGTGGAGAAAGAGGCACTGTCCCTGGGATCGAGAGCACCAGGGCCGCAGCCCGCCAGGCAAGCCACCGGCCGGGAGCCAACGGCCACCCAGATCAGACACCTTGGGGTGGAGCCGCTGATCCGGGCATCACGCGCCAATCTGTCCCGGCCAGTGTGGGGGTCTGAGGAAAGTGTGTCTTTAGCTAGTGATTACTATGGTAGCACGTTCAGCCTCTATAGAGGAAGGACTTTTTCTATTCCTCTGTAAGTAAAAACATTCCCAAGCTCAAACAAAATCCCAGCACACACAATCCACACCATAAACAGACCAAACCAATAAAATACAACCCCCATCAAATCCATACACCGCCCTCCGTTCCAGTTCTGGTGCCACAGGAGACTCTCGCTCTAACATGGTGCTGTGCGTGTGTACTGGGGAGAAAGAGCAGATCCAGAGGTGTAGTCGCCCTTGCCCCACTCTCATTGCAGGGAATAGCGCCCATCTGAGGCCCATTACCTCACTGCGGGGGCCGCCGGGGGCCACTGGGAGTGGGTTCTCTGTGTTTGGATGGGCCTCAGTTCAGTCCACAGTGAGAGCGGCATAAGAGCTGTGGGTTACAATTAGACGTGACTCACTCACAGCTGGAGGCTCTGTACACTGACACAGTGATGTGCTGGAACAGCAGACGTTGGCGTGGAGTCCAAAGCCCATTTTGTTTAACGCCATTTTTGTTCCTGACACTTGCTTTGATGCAAATATTACTTGCATAATGTCCAAAGTGATGTTAAGAAAGTGGAAATGTGGTCCTGAACAAGTTGGGGGGGGTTTAGTGATGATTTGCTACAACGTGAGCTCAGATCACTAGTACACATCACACTTAAAACAAGTCAGAGGGGCTTTGAGCATATCTTCTGGTTCAGTCCCTCTCCTTCGGCACCCGCAGCCATGTTGGAGCGAGGGCTAACTGCACCCAACCCCATCCAAAGCTACACTCCCCACAGATATGCCACAAATCCCACTATACAGTTCTTATTTACATCAAATGGCATTTAACAGCCATCTGCCCATAAATAATAATTCATTAGAAAACTGTCCCGAGTTCATCACAGTATGTTCACATTCACTGCTTCTGATATCACAGCGCAGTCTGGTATTTCCGTGCAGTCTGATATTTAGATCTAAGCACTTTAGCTTCTGTCTCGCTCTCATCTCTTCGTTTTTGCTCTCCATCCCTGTGCTTGTGATCTCACTTTTCATCTGTCCATTTGTTTGATGTTCTGTCCATGGATTGCATGGACCGTGTGCGGAAGTGAATTGGTGATAGCAGCTAGTCCTGTTCCTCACTGAAGCAGAGGTAAACTTAATGGCTTGTTCCTGGAGACGACAGGCACCGCCATTATGCCGTCATTATTGCCATCATTCATTAATGGCTCGGCCTTTAAAATGAACAGTCAATAATCTTGCGCCAGGTCACAGTTACGTAACGTAGCAGCTGAGGTTCAATGAGAGCAGTGCTCTTTCTTCTAGAGGACTGCTTAGCTGGTTACGCTTTGTAAGGGTTTTGTAAGGCCATTGTTTTGCTTCGCAGTAAGCGGTGTGGAGATTAACGTAAAAAAAAGAAGATTCATACCATAAAAAGAAAAAAAAATCATATAGTGTTTGTACATATTTCATGATCACATGTCACATACACACCTGTCCTCAGGATTACAATAATATGGAGAAACAAAAGAATATGTTTTTTTTTTTTATCAAATTATACAGTAGTTTAGAACACAGGCAGATCTGATTTCATTCTTCTCTAAAGCTTAAAGAACAGCAAATTAGATAAAGTTGATTATACCACCTCCCCAGCCCACAATTATTGCCTTCTTTGTGCCTCATTGAGACTTACTTTCCTTTAGTTCATACCTTCCTTTGACCCCCATTGTCCATACACAAATTATTTTGAGTTGTTTTTTTTTGTACTATTGTGTTTTTATTGTTATTATTATTATTTTAACCCACTCAACAATGGATGCAAAGCAAACAAGCTTTGATGTTACTGCTGTTGTAATTATTATTTGCATCTCATTGCTTGTGTGAGGTGCCACTGAGCCGTTTGGCTTCTCTCTGTTTTCTCTGCATGCTGGCTTTGAAGAACTATTTCAGCATGAGTCCTTGCATGAATCTTTTGTCAAATCTAAACATTTTAAGATGTTTAAACACTTAATAGATTCATATTCAACCCTAGCTGGCATTAATACATGCAAATTAATGTAAAAAAGAGAATGTATGGTTCACATTCTGTCCCTCTTTTAATATAACATAATTTTGACTTTTGTTCTTAAGCAAGAAAGCACAAAACATTACAGAACACAAAAATCTCCACATTTTTCTTCCATTGAAACTGTACAATCAGGCACTGTAACATTGTAAATTTGATCATTTAAAATAAAATTTTAAATGTAGAAACAACTCTTGGTAATTTATGGCTATTTCATTTTCATTCGGCTTAAGTAGTACCATAGTATTGTATATTTAATTTAAATGTATTTACAAAACCATTCTCAATAGAACACATATCTGAGGCATATCTAACTGCTGAATTTTTATAGTGTACTAACATCACCCACTATAAATTAACATCTTTTTCTGTTTTGCCTCCGTGCATGGCCATGTTCAGTTGCATGTCAATGCTTGGGTGATGTTCATGCAGTCTTCTACACTGGATACCCCATACAGACGTAAGTCCAAATATCTGGAGTGTGGCAAAGGAATTCCGTGCAGTTAAGCGTAAAAAGATTCAACCTAAACCCCTTTCAGCACTCAAATGACTGCTGTTTGGTGTAGCAGCTATAGCTCTTTCTGGATGTTTTCCAGTGCGCTGTTGATTTCATATCCACCCCTCCTCTGCCTTATTACACTCTTCTTGAACACTAAGCATGAATATGTATGTGCTTGTTCTAAATCATCATTCCTTCGCAGCTCCAAATGACTCGTGACTTAATTCTGTGGTTATCCAGTGATACATGGTGGTCTAGTCCAGTGTTTTTGGAAGGCATAGGCTAGCAGGCACTGTTTAATTTGGCTACACCTTAGACGTATTGTAAAGTCATCTTGATTTGGTTCTACTGTGATGATGGGTAAATCATTTTCTGGTGACACAGTAAAACCTGGTCTTGACTGTCACCCCAAGACCAGTGTAAAGCATTTCTATTTCTTTCATGTTTTGAACATCTCCTCTCAGTATTTAGCCTGTTTTGCCACCTACATAAGTAAATAAGTAGATTTTAGTGTGTAGATTTAGTAGATACCCGTCACATTTTTATTGTTTCTTTAACCCTCTCATAATTGGAAAAGTCTTCCATTCTTATATCTCCAGGCCATAGATGCAAATCAGAGCTGTCAGATTTTTTTTTTACTCATGAAAAACACATGGTGAAATAGAAATACACAAAAACATAGATACAACTGAAAGTGATACACAAGCCCCTGCAAATTTCTGCTCACTTGCATTCTGTGCCCAACAAATCAAAACGCCTCTCTGGCCCCCTGACCTCTTCCAAACAGCTGGGCTCCTCCCACTTATTCACCCAATACTCTAACAGAACATTTCCCTTAATCACCTTCTTTCAGGAGCCAGTCTGAGGAGGTTTTGAGGGAATCTCCCCCACAAGTTCTGGGGGGGGCCGGGCCCGCCGGGGGGGGGGGGGGGGCCCGGGGCGGGGGGGGGGGGGGGGGGGGGGGGGGGGGGGGGGGGGGGGGGGGGGGGGGGGGGGGGGGGGGGGGGG
>JAOYMR010000006.1:24218005-24231541 GCA_025802075.1 Tenebrosternarchus preto | reverse complement strand
TGCTTGGCCGCTCTGGCTCAGTCCCCCCCCCTCCCCTCACCCCCCGCAAGAAAGCCATCGTGCCAAGTGAATATCAGGACACAGTACCTGGAGAATTTGAGGAGAAGATCAAGCTGCCCAAATCCTCAGGCATGTCCCAGAGCAGTGCGCAGGACTCTCGACCCCAGACCCCTGTCAGTGAATACTCCCGGAAGGACCTGACTCCCCGTCCCTCACCCAAGCTGACACGTGCTAGCTCCAAAATCTTTGAAAAGGTGCGCGTTTTTGAAGAGCGGAGAAGGAGTATCGACAACCCAGAGGGCTCTATCTCGGGGCGTTCTTGGGCTGGATTTCACAGGGCCCCTTCCGTAGACTCCGATGATGGAGGGAGCCGCCTGGGAATCTCGAGAGAGAGCTCCAAAGAGGACCTTCATGAAGCTTTGAAGGCAGATGCAGAACAAAGAAGGTCTATGTTCCGGCAGAGGGCTGCCTCTCTGGAGGACAGACCTCGCTACTCTCAGAAGGTACAGGACATTGAAAACAAGTTCACAGAGGAACTCCAGCGCATCAAGAAGCTTGTAGGAAAACCCCACTTGAAGAAGTCCTTCTCTACTGAGCAGCTCTCCACCTTCCACAGGAACAGGCAACCTGTGAGGAAACTGGAACCCATCCCACCTCAGGTGCTTCAAAAGCTGCAAGACAGGGAACGTGCTGAGCAAGAGAGAAGAGAGAGAGAGAGAGCCCGAGACTCCTCCCCACTGAAATCACCTCAGGTTCAAGCAACGTGGCAGCAACAGCAATCACTGTTACGAGAGCAAGTAGTGCGAGAGCGGTCTCCCGTGACAACCAAAACAGCAAGCCGAGTGACAGGAGAGGCTTCCCCATTGGAGGCAATGTCTGCATCTGAGTTACCTGGACAAAGGTCTCCGAGACTAATGCGTGGAGCCAGTCCAATTAGAGAGATCATTCAAAGGTCTCCAACTGTAGAGGCCCCCACCATGGCTGAGGATCACCCACGGTCCCCTCGCAGAACGAGGGCAGAGTCTCCATCCAGAAATGTCCTGGAGATGACGTTGCGCAAGGTGGAGCTGAGGCCTGAAAGCCCACTTGTGAAGAGGGTGGCCCGGGTGCAAGAGGCAGCACCGGTTCACTCTGAGGATGAGCCTGTCCAACGAAAAACACCACTAGAGCTCACTCTACGAAAGCTGGAGAGAAGACCTGAAAGTCCTTTGGTACAAGGGGATGTGCTGGCAATGCAAGAGTGTCCCATCCAGGCTCCTCCCAAGCCACTGAGGATTTTACTACCCCCTTCTGAAGAGGAGCAAATGGAGGTCGATGTCACTCCTCCAGTTACGTCTCTGAAGCTCAACATCCCTCAGATTGTCGTTGAAGAGGAGCCCATGGAGACAGAAACCTCTGCAGCTCCACAGAGTGATAAAGTAAGAAAAAGCCCTGAGGCCAAGGAAGAAAAACCACAGAGAATGAGAGGGAGGGGACGCAGACAAAGACCCATGTCCCCTGAATTAGGTGGGTGTGTTTTTTCTCATTCATGACTGATACCAGCTCACAAAAGAATTTAGCTGAATCACTGTCAGTGTTACTTTGAGACCTGAATATTGAATTCATGAGGTCTTCGTTGAAAATTGCTGAAAAACATTTGCTTTATCTTAGATGTAAACATTATTTTAAAGAGTTTATATTGCCCCAATATTTGTCTATTGTCTTTCTTCAAATACGTTTAACTTAGACTTAAAATAAAATTTAAAATAGTGTCCTTTTATGAGTAAAAGTCATACTGAAACATTAAGCATCTATAGATTTCTGCAGATGTAAGAGGCAGAATATAGAGACATAGCTAGTAACACTGCCATGGATATTATGGTCCTTTGCTTTATTATTTGCTTTGTAAAAATACTTAAGAAATTTCTGCCTTTTTTCATACATTCTCAACAGTCATTAAAACTAGCATTCTGCTGTTGTAGGAAAATGCTTATGCTCATGCCATATCTCATAATCTCAAGCCATATCTCATATTCTCATGCCATACCTCATAATCTCAAGCCATATCTCATATTCTCATGACATACCTCATAATCTCAAGACCTATCTCATAATCTCAAGACCTATCTCATAATCTCATGCCATACCTCATAATCTCAAGACATATCTCATAATCTCAAGACATATCTCATAATCTCAAGACATATCTCATAATCTCAAGATATACCTCTTATCTTTATAGAATCATCAGACGACTCATACGTGTCAGCAGAAGAAGACCCCCTGGAGCCCCCGGTGTTCGAGTTTCCGCTTCAGGACACAGTGGCATCCTCTGGGGCTGAAGTCCTGCTGAAGTGCATCATTGCTGGTAATCCTCTCCCTGAAGGTAAGTTCTTTACACTTGATATACACTTTACTCTTGATTCAAACATTCTGAAAAGTACAAAACGGCTTTAATGTGAACATTTTTTACATTGTTGACAATTGAAATGAAGACTTGACCTGAGGACCTCTATGGGGGGTTACTTTTAATTTTATATGGACAGTGGTACTGCATGGCAACTTCTGACCATGTCATGGATCTTGAATGGAGAACAAGTTTCTTTCACCACTTCCCCATCACTTTCTCATTATCATTCAAACTGCTGATAATGCACTGGCTCACGGGTATGGTCTTTTTATATCTAGTGACATGGCAGCGGAACAGTGTGGAAATAAAAAACAGCCCCACCCATGTGGTCAAAGTGGAGGGAGAGAGGCACTCTTTGCACATCAGATGGGCAAAGCTCACCGATGCAGGCACGTACACTGTAACGGCCATCAACGAGGTGGGCAGGGCTTCCTGCAACTCCACCCTGTTCATCAAGCCAGGTGAGTGCTTGCTCTCTGGTGGCCTGCTGGTCCTGTCACGATTCATGTGTCACTTATTGAAGCAAAATGTATTCTGCAGCCAGAAGGGAGCCGTTAGAGTTAACCAAATCCTTATGATCCACAACCTGTTCCAATCATAAGGAGATTTCAAGAACTTTGACAGTAGCTTTGAGTAAGAGGTCTCATCGCTATAAATATTTAAACACTGACACTTATGTATGAGGAGCATTCTGCAGAGGTGGATAACGTCCCTGGTGGTTCTGCTGAGGTGCTTCAGAAGCTATCTCTTAGTGCACTGAATCATGTGAATTACATTTGAAGGGATATCTTCCTTTTACTGTTCAGAATCTTACATATTTGAAAGGATCCTAAAGGTGAGATAGCATTGCATCTCTGAGCATTGGGCTTGGATTGTTCTGCAATGCCAGCTGAGGGGGAGGCATTTTGGAGGATGATGTGTCAGATTTTGAAAGTAGGGAATTTTAGCACCTCCGGTTATTTCAGTGTGATCAAAGGGTGAGGTAGTGAGTCATTTCATCAACCTACGTTACCACAAGGTCCAGGTTAACTGTTCTGTGCTGGGGCTAAGTTCACTCCTTGAGCAAGCAACCTAGTTTGAAAGCTTTCCAGTTTACTTTCGTACCACACTTGTTCTTAAGTTGATTTCTTTTTCCTAATACCCCCAACGCCCCCCTTCACTACATCTCTATGCTAACTCCCTAGTCACAGTTCCGTAGACATAGTTACCATAGCAACCTGGGGGCTAAATTGAACTTATGAATTGTTAACGGCGTGTTGCCCTCCCAGTGAGATTCAAAACAAAATCACAAGTAATTGTGGAGACCCGCATGCAGTGAGTCTAAGGAAACATTCCGTTCATTTGGGCTCTGCGTGTCCTTTCGTAGTTTGGCTGTTGTTGAAAAATGCACACTCAAGCAGGTGGACAAACTAGAGGCTCTAATCACATTTAGCCAAAGGCACCAAGGCGTCGTGTGTCAACATCCTGAAACAGCACTATTCAGAAGCGTCATACAAAGGGAGCATCATTCTACTGAAACCTGCATTCAGTCAACTGCCATTCAGTCAAAGTATTTGTATATCTAAATGAAACATTTAATATCTTTTTTTTTTATTTTATGTTACAAAAGACACCTAAATGTTTTGTTTAATCCTACTATAGTAGAACAGTAGATTAGCAGGAAATATACATATTTTTATTTAAATAATGTATGTAACTGTGTAACTTGGGGTTGATTTGAGGGAGATGTGCTTCTGAATTTGTAGAAGTAACCAGTTTATATTCGAAAAACTAGATGTAAATCAGAACATTCATTCAATGGAGTAAAGTTCCAAGAGTGTAGGTCAGTTATTTATTTATTTTTTTTAATTGACTTTCCTAATTTAATTGCTGCCACAGCAACAACTGGCCATGCAAACAGATTAATGCAATGTTAAACAATTCTAAAAGTCTGTAACTTTCTTACTACAGTACAGTTATTATACTGTAGTACTATTACTACAGTACTCACCTAGAATTACACATTCCAATCATAAAACTGCCATTCCCACATTGTATGGCTGAGGCCTTGGATTTTCTGTTGATTTTATAGATTTATATAAGATCCTCCAAAGTTCAGTGGTTTGCAATAGGTTATCTATCTATAGGAACAATAAAGGTCCTTTATGACAAACTAGATTTACAGTGAATCACTTCAGCAGTAAACCCAGGCGAAGTGGACTCACAGGCAAACTAAATCCAACATAGCCAGGGGAATCAGTCACCCAAAACATCACCAGTAAATTCTCCATCGTCTTGGAGACAGTAACCTCTCAAATTATACAAGAAGTATTTGCTAACCGAGCTAGTTGACTTTAACATACAAGAGGACAGTAGAGCATTTGAGTTTAGGACACTGGATCTCAAACTTCTCTATGTTGCAGTTTTCAAGGCTAATAAGCTAGTTGCCGTTGTTGAAAACAAGTCTGTGCGAAGCAGCATTTGCATATCACCTATGAGCCTCTGCTCATTTCAGCTCTCCTTGTTTACATTAAATGGGAGATGAGGAGAGAACATTCTGAAAGAGGGGGCATGAAAAAGTTTCTTCATCCAAAGCGGAGCATGACAGAAATGGTTTGAGAACCACTGCCCTATATAGCGGACTATTTGGTCCAGAGTCTGCAGCCAACATAGCTCAGATTCAGACAGGCAAGAGATATATTATTTATCCCCTCACCTTCCCAACCCTTCAAACCCCCCTCAGGTGAAATCAACCTTCCTGGTTTTTTCTACAACATAGCCACGAGCACCTCATACAATCCTGCTTGACCAGAGAGAACATACAGTTTGGCCATCTGTATGACCATCTGCCCATGAAAATTCAAATTCCCCCTTTTGTGATGGTCATTTGTGCATCTGTCTCATTTTGAATAATAGCCTGCCAGAGCTTCTGCATAAAATCACACTGGATGGAATCACCCATGGTGTTATGTTTTATAGGATGTCTGATTATATTTTTACATAATGACTCAGTCAAAAGGGAGCCTTTCCCTTATTAGAATGGCTCATGCTCTGTGAAATCAACCTTTACAATTCACATTAACTAAACAGTGCATTAAGTGTTATCACATACCTTATCTGAGGAAAATGCCTATATCTATGATATATTCAAATTTTGACCATAAGTTCTTCAAACTATTGGGCAGAAAAAGGAAAAAAGAGGACACACAATGAATTATTCTTTGAACAGATTTCAAATATGTACTGTAGATTTATTAATATAACACCAGACTGCCTAAGCCAGATCTGAACGTACTGTAAGGTATTAATAGGTGGTTGCTATGACAGACATTGCATGTTTGTCTTCTCACCATAAACAGTTAAAGGGAACCAGTAGGGGATCTGTAGGTTTATGGGGGAAGGGGGCAGGCATACACATCTGCTTACAAGTGCTTAATTCAAGTGTCTAATTCTGAGTCTGTATGTGTAGAAGAGCCATATTTTCTGCTGGTGCTGACAGTTTATGGAAGTGAATTTCCTACAGAAGAAGGACATTAGTTCATCGTGGCTGAATACATATCTGCTCAGTCTAAACTGTTATTCTTATTCCTAATCATGTTTACCTTTTTGACCTTTTGTGTCTTAACTGTCCTTTGCACAGTTAGTTTGATATGCAGACTTTTACTTGCAGTTAGTAAGTCTTTGATTTGCTTTTTAAATGTCACTGCTTTGGAGTGCAAATTACATGTGAGTCGCTGTAATTTAAACTGTGCATGACGTGGATAGTAGAACCCAGGACATGGTGTCTGTTTACATGGTATCTATTTATTCATCCCCTGGACCACCCCCTAACCCTAACCCTAACCCTAAGCCTAACCCTAGTACACACACAAAATCTTCTCTGAACACAGTAGCACAGGTCTGCTGAGAGTGAGAGCACTTCACACAAAAAATATTTTATAATAACAAAAGCTTTTGAAATTTAAAGCTGAATACTTACAGCTTTTCAAATTACGTTATGTTTTGTACATTGTCATTCTGAGAAGCTAAAAACAAAATATAACTTTAAACCTTTAAATTCAGTCAGCAAAACAGTAAGTCTTTTAACATACAATGCTAGTCTGTTTCCCAATACCTGGATGCCCATGTTTCATGACAACACATTCCCTTCAGAGCTGAATCTTCACACTGTCACATTGGGAGATTGGATTTGGCATTATAAGATTCATTCTGTCCACAGCCACCTGGAGCTCAGAAGACCTCCTTTATATTTAACTCCTGCCTTTCACCTTTAATATCCTTTAATCCACCCTTCTCCCCTCCCACTGACTGGACTCCAAAGCCTGTCTCAGAGAGGCAGCGCATGAACCTAGTACAAGCCTTGATAGCCTTACTGAATTTCATACTTCAGTGGGTTCATCAAGCTAAAATGAGTTTTGCAGCATTATCAGTGTTTAGCAGTTAATTACCATTGGAAGGTCCTGAGTGAAATGCTATGTAATATGTAAAGTTGTGACGTGGATATATGTACAAGCAGTAGATAGTTTAGTTTATTAGAAAAAACAAAACAAAAAAACTGACTGATTTACTCTGAATGAAACAATATCAGTTACAGCTACCACTGACTACCATAAAATATCTTTAATCCCACTGTCAATCAATGGTTGAAGCTATAATTGGAATAAATGTCTCAGAGTTCCAGAGGAGAGCATTCTTATCTTCTGTCCATCAATCATATCCTGAAGGATCTACCGGTACATGGAAGTAGGTGCATAATGATGGCTTTGTCCTCATCCCATGCTTAAGCCCGGTGTCTCCCCTCAGAACCCAGCCAAGACCCAAGGGGCAACCTTGGAGTGCCCATGGACGTGAGCAGCCCCATCACATCTGACGAGGAGTATCTCAGCCCCCTGGAGGAGGGCATGGACTTTGGCGGGACTTCCTACCGGGGCCCCGAACCACGGAAGATCATTGACACTCGATTCAAGGAGTCTCCAGCTTTTCAGGTGATAGTAACAGCAGTTTAAATGTATTGGTCTGTATTCGCTTGCACAACTGTGGGCAGTTCAGTCATGTCTGCAAATGGCACACCAATAATGATTGTGTCTCACTTACAATGTTTGGTTTTGGAGCTTTTTAATATGGATGGGAGAAATGAATCTATTGTTATCTTGTCAACTCTGCAGGCTACTCTTGTAGATCAGACCATCACAGAGGGACAAGAAGTGATCATGTCTGTGCGAATGAGTGGGCAGCCCAAACCAATGCTCTATTGGTAAGTTCCCATAGCAGGTAAAAAATAAAATGACTCAAAACACCATGTTAATCTGAGGAAATATACTGAGCTCTGCTTGCAATGATATACAGCCAGCCACACGAAGAGACTTTCAATTATTCTTCACGTTTTAATCACATTGTTAAATGCTTTATAAAAAGTGCTTTACAATGTGTAACTTCATCGCTCTGGACAAAGACATCTGCCAGATGCTGTAAATGTAATTGTTTGATTGGCACAACCTTGGAGCAGAACACAGTTGAAGTAATGTTTTTTGGTTTGTGGTGTTCTTTTTATAAATGATATTAAGTGCATAGTAGTGGGTAAATACAATCCATTTAATGTAGATGCTGGGGGAAAAAAAACAGGAAGGAGAGAATTTATGTTTTGCTTTAATGCTCAGAATTGTTGGTTTTACTTTGTGGCTTTGTCTCATTTCTGTGTGAGTTCATTCATATAAACTTACTTTTGTGATGAAGGGGAGAGAGTCATTACAACTTTTGTAATTTGATTTCACACAGAGCTAATCAAGCTCCCAATAACTCCTGTTCCTCGTCTCGCTTTAGGTTGAGGGACAGAGTGACCATAAAAACAGGCCCTCGGCACATTGTACATGAGAGAGAGGATGGCAACTGCGAGATGATAATTAAATCAGCAGTGAAATCTGACTCTGGTGTGTACACCTGCAAGATCATCAATGAGTACGGCACCAAGCAGTGCGAGGCAAAACTGGACGTTAAAGGTGAATCTCTTGTCTGCGTTGCACCTCTACAGCATAAAAACAGTAAAAGCCATTTCATCATACTCCTCTGCATCACAATAACACATACAGTCATAGAGCTTGCAATTACAGACACGACTGAGCCCTGAGAATATTCACGCTTACAATCAGTCAAGTGTTCCTCAGTGTCTATGTGTAGGATCTCTCCAGGTTATATAGTGAATCCTGGCACATCATAAACTCTCCTAATTGGAATAAGGTTGAGCGTAGCTCAGTGGGCATGGGGAGAGAGGTTGTTTGTGGGTCTGTGTGCATGCACACATGGGAGAGACGTGCAGACAAACGGGCTCAGCATCTGCCCTCATTATAGGAAACTGCTGTGGGTGGTGGTGCAGTGGGGTGGAGAGCCTCTTCTGATCTCCATCACACACTTCACATCAGAATTGTACTGAAGGGCTTCTAAACAATAGATGCTCTCTCTCACAGCACTCTGTGATTAGAAGCATAATTGCCACAGGTACAGGATTTTATAAACAGATATTGTTTTACTGTTTTTAAAGCATACACATCATAAGATGTGTTAAACCTGTTATACAGGTTCCAGTTCAATAAATCTATGTTTCTTTTAAATAAGTTACATAAAATCATATAAACCATATCATATTACTTACACTTAAAGGGTAAAATATTTCACTGAACAATGTAAATATAACATCTTTTTAAAGGCATCACACCTGCAGTAAGGGTAAAGCTTTTGAACCAGGCCTCAAGCAGAAGGTGCAGAATAAAAGTAAGTTGACAGGCAGAGTGAATCACCCTCAGAGAGCCTGGAACGCAGAGCTTTCCTTTCAAGGTGTGTGTATGTATTAAGACAGCAGGCAAGAGACTGGTATGAAGCAGCACTGCCAAGCTTCTGCAAAACACAAACTGTTAGCAGATCAAACTCGATGCGTTTCCTCCAGTAACCAAGCTGCGTTTGCTCAGACAAGTACAAGTCGCTGCTGTCACTGACAAATTATCTATGGAAATGTATTTATTTCTTTATTTTGTGCACTTTTTAATGTTCTATGGGTCACAAAAGCTTACGTTTTGGGCCCTTTCAAAGTGTCTTGGCAAATCTGATTTAGGCTGACTAACAAAATATGGATTTTAATATTGTCAGATTATATCATTAAAATCAGCCACTTTCTTCAAATGCTTATAAATGTGCACTACCAAGTAAAACAGATGTCCTGTGACACTCCTGGAAAGCCACCCCCTAACCAAGAGTAATAATATCATATGCCAGCTCCTGTGTAATTGCTATGTTCACCATGTTCACCGCTCCTCCAGCTGCTCCCTTGGAGCCAGGTTTGGCCATCGTGCGGCCTCTCAGGGACGTGATCGTGATGGCTGGGGAGACCGCGTTGTTCGAGTGTCACATGGTTGGCCCACAGGATGTGGATGTGGACTGGCTCTCCGACGGCAAACTCATCCAGCCTGCCCTGCTCAACTGTAAGATGCACTTTGATGGCAAGAGGTGTAGACTGCTGCTCAACTCCGTGCATGAGGATGACAGTGGCACATACACCTGCAAGCTGAGCACAGCCAAAGGTCTGTGATCCCCCATCCCCCCACCTCTTGTTTCTCAGAATGCTATTGCATGGATGGAACCTAATTGGCTATGAAATCACAAAAGTCTGCTTTTGTTAACTGCTAGCCATGTTACCATCTAGCTGGGTTTCTTAATCCAGATGTTCCTTAATCCACTTGTTTTATATCCAGGATGTGGGAATGCCGAGCATGTCCAGGTTCTTCTGTTTAAATTCTTCATACACATAAACCAGATTTCAAAGATTGCTGAGCTCTTCGTTATGGGTTTCAGGAAAGAGGAAAAGGGGAAAACAAACTCGTATATATGGAGATCCCAACAGACTGGATTAGGAACATCTACTTTAGTCTCATGCATGAGCAGTCAAAGCACTGAACAGTTCAGGTCTCTGTGTCCTAACACACAGAGCATGATTATCGTTCGAGTCATGTTCCAGTCAAGAACATTGAGACCACTCACCTGTGCACTGCAGAGACTTGAGCTAGTCTATAATAGTATTAATACAATTAATTAGAAATTAAATGAATTAGAAATGACTTTCCATCATGGCATTGTTCTCATTGCCTTCTTCAGAGGAACTGACTTCCTGTGCCAAACTGAAGGTCCTTGCATCTGTTGAGCCTCTCTTCACTCGAAAGCTGGACATGCTGGAGGTCATCGAGGGTCGGAACGCTCGCTTTGACTGCAAGGTCAGCGGATCACCACCGCCCAAGGTCATCTGGAGCCATTTCGGTAGGATCCTTATTCCTAAAACGCATTGTCTGTCCTCGATGTGGCACTTCTCTAAATACTTGATCTTCTGTATCTGTGTGGATACATTTTTGCCTTCCCTCAGACCACCCTCTGGTGGAGAGTGAGGACATTCGCATCTTGAAAGAAGGTGGTCGCTACTCTCTGGTCATCTCTCATGTAAGCAGTGAAGATGAGGGCATCTACACTGTGGTGGCCCAGAATCAGCATGGCAAAGCAGACTGTTCAGCTGAGCTGTACGTGCAGGAACCCCGGCCGGCTATCTCCTCGCAGATGTAAGATGTTCTCAGATGATCGCCGATGTTCGCAGACTCTTCGCTCTCCCTGACTAAAAGCTTATTACGTCCACGGAGTGGTAAATGGGGTGTTCGCATGCCATTCCACATTAGTACAAATCCCCACAAACATATGGTAACTAAGAACAGCCTTTAGCATACACCGCTTATTCAAATGTTTGCTTGATGTTTACTGTGATTTTGTTTACAACCAGCCTGTCTCTTGTTTATACTTGGAATGAAAGATTTAGTGTCTGCCTTTGCTCTCTCTCACTCTCTCTCCCTTTCTCTCTCTGTCTGTCTCTCTCTCTCCCTCCTTCTCTCTCTCACTCTCTCTCCCTTTCTCTCTCTGTCTGTCTCTCTCTCTCCTGCCTTCTCTCTCTCTCTCTCTCTCTGATTATCTCCCTCTTACATATCACCCTCACCCATTCCCCTCCATGCCCATTTCAGGGCAAAGTTGGAGAAGATGCCCTCCATCCCGGAGGAGCCGGAGGTGCCCGAGAGTGAGGTGGAGCGCTTCACCATGCCCGACTTTGTCAAGCCACTGTATGACCTGGACGTTATCGAGGGCAAGGAGGCCGTGCTGAAGTGTAAGGTGGCAGGGCTGCCATACCCCACCATCGCCTGGTTCCACAATGGCAAAAAGATCGACAGCACAGAGGACAGGAAGATGACGCAGTGTAAGCCGCTGTCATATTTTACAACCCAGTAGGGAGGCCATGGTGGCAATGAAATGACGGTGTCAAGAGCTGAGAATTACTGACGGCTGTTTGCAAGCCCATCTGAATACCCTTCCTAATACCCTCCAGTTTCTGGCCTCTCTGAATCTCACTGTTATTTTCACAGTATTCCTTTTTTTCTCTATCACTTTTAACCAGTTATACTTTTGCTTCTTTCTTTCTCTTTTCTTTTTTTCCCCTTCGTTCTTTTTTCTCTCTCTCTTTCTCTCTCTCTCTCTCTCTCTCTCTCCTTCTCCCTCTTTGTCTCTCTCCCTCTCTCTCTTTCTTTCTCAGTCCGAGACATCCACAGTCTGGTCATTCGATCCGTGTGTCACGCTCATGGTGGCGTCTACAAAAGCGTAATTTCAAACAAGGTGGGCAAGGCCACCTGCTATTCCCATCTCTATGTGACAGGTAAGAAACACATCATCACTGTTCCTCTTCCTGTACGCCTGCAGTACACTGCATACACAAAACGTGTCTGGTCAAACACTTGAGTGCCACAAGAATAGAACCCCACACATTAGACTATAAATATATATGATGACAGAATATACAGTATGAAATCTACAATTTACAAAAGTTTATTTATTTATTTATTTTAATACCCTTCTGTTTATTAATATGTTATGAAAGAAAGAAGCTGTTCCAGGGGCCTGCTGGATCAGATTCTCTTCCAGAGGGAGGATTTTGAAACTTTCTGCTGGGTGGGAGGTCTCAGTGATTTTTGATAACTGCATTATCAGTGAAGAGGAGGTTGAAACTAATTCATTTTCTCTGCAGACAGGATTACATACTCTAATTTACCTTCACAGTAGGTGGCTATGGATCTTAACCAGACAATGATGAAAGGTGTGATTATATTTCCAGTAATGACCTTATAGAACTCTATCAGGATAATACGATTAGTTTCTTATTTATTTATTTATTTATAACAGGTATGTCTGTGTTCCACATCAGACAAAAAATGTGACTATAATAAGTCAGCCACATCGTCATCTGTTATACTGTTATTGTGAAGTTATGCTGGGTACATTGTCTTAGTTATGTTGTCCCCCTTTCTATCTGTTCCTCCTAAAGCTTCCCTCAGCATCACAAATTCTGCACCATCATTAATAAATATTATTTCACATTCTTGGACGTACTTGGCCGACTGAGTAAATTTTTGGACACAGGAGAAAAAGTTGTTTCGTGTTTCTCTGAAGAATGTTTCTGAGAGGAACAGTGATGTGCTTCTTTCAGACATCAAGCTGTCTGTTAACGAAACGGATGATTCCAGTCTGTGCTTGATCATTCCAACATCCATTATCAAAATAATAAGACTTTCATTTCATTTGAGAGATGCAACATATGTCTCTGGCCGCGTGTGCGTGTGGTGTGTATGGTGTGTGTGTGCATGTATGTGTGCAAGTGTGTACATGGGTGTGTGTAGGTGTGTTCCACTCAGCTTGTTCTGTTTTCTGTCTCTTTCTCACAGACGTTCTTCCAGATCCACCAGATGGAGCTCCTGTAATAGAGTCCATCACTGGCAAGACCATCACCCTCAGCTGGAAGAAACCCAAAAGCCTGGACTCCTCCATTGGTACTGTCTCTTCTCGTATTCATGTTTATTTGTTTAGCTGAAGTTTTTTTACATTTGTAAGAGTTTGTTTAAGAGTTCGTAATGCTATGTTTCTCATATTTGAACAACCTTTTGAGGTAAATTGCTGTAAGAATTCGAGCCACTTTAACAAATAACACAGATAACCAATAGAGGTTAAGAAGGTTGAGAACTTAACAGCCCGTCGGGGGGGGGGGGGGGGGGGGGGGGGGGGGGGGGGGGGGGGGGGGGGGGGGGGGGGGGGGGGGGGGGGGGGGG
>JAOYMR010000006.1:24194254-24213909 GCA_025802075.1 Tenebrosternarchus preto | reverse complement strand
CTACACAGATATACTCTCTCCTGCTCCCATGTCTGGACACTTCAGACATACCTACACAGATATACTCTCTCCTGCTCCCATGTCTGGACACTTCAGACATACCTACACAGATATACTCTCTCCTGCTCATATATGTTCCCATCCCTGTCAACTGGGTGAAGTAACACCTGTAGAATTTGGTTTAAAAAAAATCCACCTTTTCCTTGCCATTGTTGTCTTAGCAAAATAGGGATATTTAAAAAGTGATAGAATGATATAAAAGCACAAAAAAATAATCTGTAAAAAAAAAAAGTAAGCTGTAGACTTTCTGTAAACAAGGAGAAAGATGTCTGAGTGTGTGCGTGCATGTGTGTGTGTGTGTGCGTGCATGTGTGTGTTCTGTGTGCGTGCATGTGTGTGTGTGTGCGTGCATGTGTGTGTGTGTGCGTGCATGTGTGTGTGTGTGTGTGTGATTACTGACTTTTTATTATATATATTTTATCATATATCTTGGCCATTTAGTTGTTAGTTATTCATGTTGGGTGGTTTACTTTACTTCAGTGGGCAGAATTGTCTCATAATTGAATTTGCTGCATGGAGCTAAATAGGTTTCTCAGCCCTACATCACTGTGAAATGACATACTGAAATGCAGTATATTGAGTGTAAAAAATTTTGAACACAGGCAAAAATCTTGAACTAGAAAAAAGGCTACAGTCATCATGCAAACCTTTCACTCCCTGCTGTGCTAATGTAAACTCTTTTTCTTTCTCTCTCTCAGTGACTTTTACAATTTCTTCCCCATCTCTCTCTCCCTTTCTATCTCTCTTTCTTGCCCTTTCTCTATCCCATCCTCCCACAACATATCCCATGAACAATCCCCAGGCTCTCTCAAGCATGCTAATTTATACTATTAAATATACTGCTGGATGTTCCAGAATCTTCCTCAAGGCCGTTGCGTGTATCAACCCAAGCCTGCACAAGGGGAGCCATGGCAAATATATGATTTATTGTAAATCTTCAAAGACACCCCCAAGCATTCTGTTTACAGCTTCCAACCCCAATCTGGAAATAATGAACAGAGAGCATTGCAAAGATCTTTTCAATAGGTTCTTAGCAAGACAGAAAGCCTCCTGCTCTTGCTCAAAATTGTCAAAAAAAAAATTGATGCAGCTTTTCCTGCTTTGGTTATTAAGTGACTGAAAATGTTGTTATTACTGTTTTTCAGAGCGATGTCCTCCTGTCAGAGAGCAGCCACTTCACCTTTGTGTACGATGATAATGAATGCTCACTGGTAGTGCTCAACACTCAGCCAGAGGACTCTGCGGTGTATACCTGCACTGCAAAGAACCTGGCTGGATCTGTTTCCTGCAAGGCAGAGCTCACCGTCCATGCCTGTATGAGTCCTACATGTTTTGGGTAGACCACACTTTAAACATAGAAAGCCACACCACAGTTGGGTTTGTGCAATGTTCATGACTTTTATTTCTCCAAGAAACTAATACAGTAACTTATCAGCTAACCATCAAGTTTTTCGGGTGTGTTATTGCAGGAAAAGTACGCTATCACGCTTCAGTTGTGTGCCGTTGTCATTTTAGTTGGTCAGTCCTAATCTAGTGTGTAATGTCTGAAAGTTTCAAATAGATTAAGCAAATAAACCAAATGATGTTCTTGCAAATAATGCTAATGTGATTAGCAGTAAATTAAAACCTTCAAGCCAGTGTGACTAGTCAGCATGTCTTGTCTTGCTAGCTGGCAACCTTTGCCTACATTTCCTTGCAAGCTACACTGTAGGACTGAAACAACTGAGGAATTGGTCAACTCCGTTAAATCTTGTCCCCTTTGTTACAATGTTATATCCTAATGCTTGTTTCCATGACCGCTGTTTTTCTTTCTGATCAATATTGTCTATATATCTCTACAGCCACACAGGAGAAGGATGGTCTGATGGAAGATGAGGGGTCTATTCTGAGGAAGATGCGAAGGCTCACTGATTACTATGACGTGCACAAGGAGATTGGGAGGTGAGTCACCCATCAGCTGCCACACTTGGACACACACCATTACCCTGTAATGAGTGCAGTCACCAGTGTGTTGGTTCCCACAGCTCTCTCTCTGACGACAGGTTGGAACTTCTGTGAATCATCACGCTCCATTTGAGATTCATCAGCATTAGCCTAATAGCTCAGAGAATGTTTGAAGTTTTTAATTTGATTTTGAGACAGCAGACAAAGGAGTTTCACTGTGATCTGTGCACCCTTGCAAAATCCATTTTAGACGTGGAGAGTAGTTCATGGTTCCCACAGACATAGTTCAAGCTCACTTGGCTGCAAGCAGTCAGATTTGGTAAAGCCAAATTATTATTATTATTATTATTATTATTATTATACAAGGTAAAATCTCAAAGTTGTGATATATCAGTAGATCATTTTAATACCAGTGTTGTCTGGTGTCTCAGTCTATTGTTAAACTATTATGCGTCATATTTAAGTTTCATTAAACTCTTCAGTCAGTGAATTCCATGCAGCACAACCTTGCAAGTTACCTCCAGTTTTGGCAGCTAAGGAGCTTTTGAAATCTGACAATGTAGTGAAATATTCTAGAACAGCAGGAAGAGCATTAGTCTATTGTTACTGTGGAGAAGCGAGTGCCGATCTCTCAGATGGCTCGACAGCAGCCTGCTGTGTTAGAATCATATCTCTGCTGTGCACCCGGCCACTCCCCCTCTGTGGGATGCTCTAATTATAATCCCCATGCCCGACTACAGCTACATATGCGTGCATACACTTTCGCACCTCACACACACGCACACACACACACACACACACATACACACAAACAATATACAGTGCTGCACCAAAACACCTGCTATTGATGTTGCAAATATAGAATGTACATACACACATAAACACACATACCAACACCAGAAGAAATAGTGCATACATGTTTTTTAAAGTATCACATAGAGCTGGAATGGCGTAGGTATTACATTTTAGTGAAGTTACCCTGATCCACCGAGAAATTTGATTTTTTTTTTTTATCTCCTTTGTCCATGTCTAGGTCTTATTCAATCTATATTAAATCTTATTCATTTTTTTAGTAGTCTTATTAAATCTGGCAAGCATTTGCAACCCACATATACATAGACTATAAACCCTTAAACACTTTTGCCTGCTTGAAATCTAATCAATTAAGCATTACTTTGCCCATCCATTTTTGCATTTTTGAACAGGTTCAAATACATTATGTGGAATTTTGGTTTTAAATTTTCTTGACCTGCTTAAAAATCTGTTGCACATTTTCATGTTGGTAGAGTCCTGATTCAGATGAATGTGTTAGTATTCTAAACCTGTTCAAACAGATGTTTTTGAAAACACACAGACAGACAGTACTCAGAATGTAATAAGCAGTCCTAAAAAATACAGATGTGTGAAGCTAAAACAGGTTTTGGGATTGGTACACCACACAGACCTACTAACACCACACAGACCTACTAACACCACACAGGTCTACTAACACCACACAGACCTACTAACACCACACAGGTCTACTAACACCACACAGACCTACTAACACCACACAGGCCTACTAACACCACACAGACCTACTAACACCACACAGACCTACTAACACCACACAGGCCTACTAACACCCCACGCTTGGCAATCGTTCCATTTTGAGGTGACTGATATACATAACATAATAAAACAACATATGTAGAACATACATTTTGAACATGATTCATTCATAAAGACTGCATTAATGCTGACTTAAAATTTGTAAGATACTCTACAAATAACTTAAATACCCTAGACAGTATCCTTATTTAAATTAGCTTATGTTAAATTGATCATAGAGATTCAAATGTAACAGCAGATTTTAGTTTTAAATGTCAGTAATAATCTGTAAGCAAATGTCTCTTTGCTTGACTAATACTAATGTCTAAAGTGTATTTATAAAATTAATTTATTCTTCTGTTGGAAACACGAAATCACTTCATGCAGTCAGGTTGACAGTACAGGGGCTGGTTGATGCATTGTGAAAAATGTTATCGTCACTTCTTTTTTCATCTGTTAAATTATATTTCTTTTAAGTTTTAAGTTCCCAGGGGGATCACAGGCTGTTGGCTCATGACAACTGAATGTTTCTCACTTCCAGACCCTCTACTGCACTCCTGTCCCCCCCTCCCTCCACTGCACCCCTGTCCCCTTCCTCGTTCCACTGAACCCCTGTCCAATCTCCAGCCTTGCCTGTGTTAGAGTCCCCTGACACAACCTTGGCCTCCTCCTCCTCATCCTCCAGGGCAGCTATTACAGCCCATGGTCAATAGTTCATCTAAAACTGAGATTCCCATCTGACTTCCCTCAGCTGGCCACATGCCAGATCCTGAAAATGTGATTCCTCTGAAGGAAAGAGAATCTTTGCTCCCTGCTTCAATGAATGAATGAAGAACTATTCCAATTTTAAAAAGTAATTTTCTGTGACTTATGGGTGTGTTTATTTTTCTTTGCCACTTGAACATTTTTTGTCCCAGAGGAGCCTTCTCTTATGTCAAACGCATAACACACAAGGTGAGAAAGAAAGAATATGCAGCCAAGTACATCTCAACTCGAGCCAAGAGAAAGGCCTCAGCCGTCAGAGAGATGAACATCTTATCTCACCTTGACCACGAGAGGATAGTGTACTTCCATGATGCCTTCGAGAAAAAGAATGCTATCATCATCATCATTGAGATGTATCCTTCTCATCATTTTCCAGCACTTTCTGGTACATTTTTACTGTGAATGCACATTTAAATCAGTATGACACAGACCTAAGGCAAAAATACCCATGTCTTTATGGAATTTGAATTATTCATCCCATCTCCTTGCCTTTCATGGTTTTAAAAAATGTCTCTCTCTGCTCTGGCAACGAAGCCATTCACTGACCATATCTCCCCTCTTCTTGATGAATTGGTCATGGCGCACTGAAGGCTGCAGCTGCTGTGTGTATAATCTAAACCTGTATACACCTCACTCAGCTGACTCTCCCACCCATGTTGTCTCAATCCCACAGTGATAGAACAGCCACTATCATTTAAAGGAAGTGCTCTACCCCTCTACCCCCCACCACACACACAGCTAAACTCAAGCACATCTTATCTACCCAGACCCACAAGACACACAAGTCAGTGTCTTTATTTTTTCTTTTCTCTCACTTTAAGATTGTTTGCTGGTAACAGCTTTTTCCCCAGTGATTGTGATTGTCCTTGATAATTTTTTTTGAAGATGTCATGAGGAGCTTCTGGAAAGGCTAACAAAGAAATCAGTAGTGTTAGAAGCAGAGGTGAGTAAGACCTGCTTATCTTTTTGCAGCATTGCTCAAGGGAGCGCCGTTGTTACATACTTTAGGAGAATTTCCATCCCTCTGGTAGTTTCCTGTGAAGTGAACTACACAAGACATTAACTCATTTTAAGGGAGATTTAAAACTGTTGGGAGTGAAAACGTTCTGTTTGAGGGGATCTTTAAACGGTGTAGGGAGTACAGAAAAGCAGTTCATCACTATGCAAAAGTTCACCCATCACTCAATACATGTCTCATCAAGATCTGGCAAGTTGAGCCTGTTGGCTGCCTGATTATCAGGATGCAGGAAAATTATGTCAGATTATGTCAGAGTTCACATATGTGTTTAATTGCTAAACTGTCAGTGGAAAACTGTCAGTGACGTGAAAATGCCCTTTTCAGAAAACCTAGTTAATTAATGTTAGTTACTCCGAGGTAAATGTTGGCAATAGCAAGCTGTTTAGCCAATAACAAGCAGATGTTTATTTTACATGCAAAATATAAGGTTGATGTTGCATAGACATATTTCAGTCTAAGCACATTAGCAATCAAAGGAACTGTGTAAATGTCCAGCTGCCAAGAAAAATAAAAACATGCAATTCAATCAACCACAATTTTTTTTTTACCCATGGGAGGGGTGAGGTACTGCTTAGGAACCCTGAAGAATGACATGCAACTCTTTTTTATTTTGTGCCCAACAGGAGAATTCTTGACCTTCCTTCTACATATATTTTATTAATTTACATATACATTTACCTTTATGCCATTTACCAGATGATCTTACCCTGAGCAATTTACAAAAGTGCTTTGTCATCTACTCATAGAATGTATCCTCATCAGCAAAATAGGTTAGAGTCCAAGATACCATTGAACTAAAATACTAGTAGATACAGCAATCAATACTGGTACCTAGAAAGAATTACAACATGAGCGTAAGCGCACTACCAGACAACAAATATTTCTTAACTCAGCTGCAGTTATCACTATTTACTCTGCATTTATTGGACTGCGAGGATGAGTTGTGCTGCTATCTTTAACTGTTCTTTTGTAAGCTACTCTTTTGTAGAGTTTAGTTCGAACCCTACACTAGCTAATCAATGTTCTGGAAACATCGATTGGCTGCATCAGGTGTAGTGGATTAAAGTCTGAACTCTGGGAGCAGGGTCAATATGCCTTGTTTTGTGGTCTTCACAAGAGACATGTATTTAAGATTCACGGTTACGTGTTGATTTGGTGTGTTCTTTACAGATTCGTTCCAGCATTAGACAGGTGCTGGAGGGAATTAGCTATCTTCATCAAAATGACATCTTACACTTGGATATCAAGGTGTGTGTTATTTATTTTTTTTTACCATTCTGTGTACTTTCAACACTATAACAGCCCCAAGTTGCATTGTACAGTTTACTGCTACAGCATTGTATATCCTTACATTTTCACACTTTGAGTCATAAAGAGTCACAAAGAACTCAGAACTAATGAGCTGAATGAGAGGTAGGAACATAAGGGGACTGTTAACCGAGAAGGACTGTGCCCTACAGAATACACCACACTGATTCCACACTGAAAATTTGTACAACAGTTTTTGGTATATCTGACTCTGTGTTTTGGCTAATAGCCTGACAACATCCTCATGGCTGACCACGCTAGCGATCAGATCCGTATTTGTGATTTTGGGAATGCAGTGAAGCTCACACCCAACGAAGCACAGTACTGCAAATATGGCACTCCGGAATTCATCGCCCCAGAGATTGTTAACCAGACGCCAGTCTCCAAGGCAACGGACATTTGGTAAAGCACCTGGTGCCTCCATCTCAAAATTGGCTGGCATAAAAATAAAGTGTTCAGGCTGTGACATTAATGTGGTAGTAACTCAAACTTTTTTGTTATTTTTTTCTTATTCTTTTCTCAGGCCCATTGGTGTCTTGACTTACCTATGGTAATGACTTCTTGTGACTCATACAAAATACTAAAAAAGAACATTTTAGTTTTAGAATTTGAAAACAATCATAATCACTCTAAACAAGTAGCAACATCTACTATAAAAGATCCCTGTTAAACTACATTTTAATTTTTATTTATTTCTCTTTTTTTTTCACAGCCTCACCGGAGTATCTCCATTTGCGGGGGAAAATGACCGAAGCTCTGTTCTCAACATCAGGAATTACAATGTGGCCTTTGAGGAGAGCATGTTTGCTGACCTCTGTCACGAAGCAAAGGGATTTGTCATTAAATTGCTGGTGGCAGATAGACTGTAAGTGTAAACAGTCATGCCGCTTACATTTTTCAGTTGAAGCCATTAATTAATTGCTTCTAAATTACTCTCTTAGCTTTAATATAGAAGGAGCCATCTTATGACCATCATATGTCTGTTTTTTTCTGCAGGAGACCAGATGCCAGTGACTGTCTTCGTCATCCCTGGTTCAAGGTAAGAGGTAGACAAATAAAAGCAGATGGATGCTGGGGAAAGAGACAGCAATATGAATAGGATCTTTTGGCTAAATAATGCAAGTTGCATTTTTCAGTATTGTCCTTTTCAGAAGAGCTGATTATATTTTATGCTGCATCTTTCTTTCATATGACAATAAAAAAAAACTTATTGATGTACAACCAGAAAGCACAATATTTCAAATGGAAAACATATTTTATCTCATTTTACATATGTTTTATTTTAAATAACAGAAGATACTTTACCACACTCTAACTGACATTAAGTTATCTGATCACTTAGCTAATGTACTTTACATATACATTTACATAATACATGCTAATGATATACTAATGATAGTTTTGCAATATGCTTTTCTGTATAAATTACTCTTTATACTCAGTTTTTCAAATAGCCATCTGTCTCTTTCAGATCTTAAATAAGGGCAAAAGTATAAGCACAGAGTCCCTAAAAAAATTCTTGTTAAGAAGAAAATGGCAGGTAAGAACATGTTAGAAGACATTTCAGTAAGATTTTACTATTTTTTTCTCCCTTACTATAAATAATAATACTTTTTAAACTTTTACAGAGGTCTCTTATCAGCTACAAATCCAAAATGGTGATGAGATCAATTCCTGAGTTGTTGGACGATTCCTCGAGTCATATTTCTATTGCTGTCCCTCGTCATCTAAAAGAGGGATCACCACCAGCCTCATCTTCATCAGATTCTGATGAAGACATTGATGAGTTGCCATTTATCCCAATGCCTCTCAATATGGAGTTTTCAGGCTCCAGGATGTCACTGACTGAGATTCATGGGGATGATGCAGTGACAGACAAGCCTGACGGTAACCTTGAGGAATCAGGGTCAAGCACTCAAAAACTGGAATCCATGGAGTGTGAGCCACCAGCAGATGCTGGTGATGCTGCTGTAAGAGGTCGGGCCAAGAAGCGGTCAACACAAGATGATGAAAAAAGCTCTTCTGATGAGGAATCTGGGGAACTGGCCAAAAGGGCAGAACAGACAAAGAGGCCCCTTCGCAGAGGCTCTAGTATGGAATCTGACAAGCCTGAGGAAGGTCGCCGTAGAGGTGAGCTGCGTAGAGGCAGCTCAGCAGATAGTGCTCTGCAACTCCACATCAAGCCAGAAGAGGGTGCTGAGGAAAATCCCACAGATGATAGAAGAGTTCTTAAAAAGTCCACATCTATGGAGCTGCCTCGGAGAAGCCCGAGTCCAGGAGCTGCCAAACTGAGCCAAGAAGATTATGCCTTGAAATTGGAGTTGATGAGACAGAGGCTTCTCAGAGGAGGTTCTGTGGACAACAAGATGAGCGGTCTTCGTGGCCCCTTGTTGGAGACATTGGGCATGGGAGATGAGAAACACTTTATGCGCGGGCCTCGTCTAGGCAATCCTCCACTGGTTCGAGCAGCATCCAGTGAATCGCCAAGGGATGACATCCCAAAGACCAAAGTACTCCGTAAAAGTGCTTCCTTTAGTCAAGGTGATGCTGAGCCCATGCCCCTACATCGTCGAATTGGGGCTCCTCTGGAGATCCCTCTAGCCCAGATAGAGGAACGACGGTTGCAAGAAGCGGTGTCCATGTCTGTTCTTGCAGAGCAAGTCAAGCAAGATCCCCAGCCTATTAGTCTCAGACCACTCACTCCTGAACCAAAGAAACATGAGACAAAGATAAAGGCTGGAGAGAAGGAACCTTCACCTGTCAGAGAGAGTATGCACGAGGAAATTCCAGTGAAACAAGCAAACCTTTCCATTGTGGAGAAAAGTGAAGATCAGAAGTCCACTGAACCTGGTGTTGAAAAGAAGGATTTGAGCATGTTACAGCAAACTGCCAAAGAACCTGAGAAAGTCCCCCAAAGTAGATCAACAATTGCAATGGTTCCCAGAGTTGTGTTGGGAGAGAAAATTGAAGAAGAGGAGGAGGAAGAAGAAAAGGAACCAGTGAAAGAACATGTAATAGAAAAGGAACCTTCTGTTCCTAAGATCGAGGTCAAAGAAGTTGATGAAGAGGTGAGCACACCAGATAATTCTTCAGAGATCATCATGTCCACTAGTACCACTGTGGCCACCACAGCAAAGGAATCTGTCAGCGGTCCTCAAAGTGTCGTCTCAACCTATGTAACCCCCTCTCCACCTTCACGAACAGTACTTCCTGATGGCAGGACCTCTGCATATGCAAGTATCATGCAGACCATCGTAGTGCCATCATTGCAACCATCAAGCCAGCCTGCGCCTGTTTCATCATCTACAAGTATTTCATCCTCAAATTCAGTAGTTGACTATTCACCAATGTCCAGACCTATTTCAGAGCCAGCTCTCATTTCCACTCTATCATCATCTAAGACAGATAATCAACAAACAACTGAACATCCTGCAGTTTTTTCTCGGGTTGCATCAGTTGAGCAGCCAACCAAAGAACCAAGTCCACCCAAGACCCCTAGTCTTAAGACAGAGCCATCATCTGGAAGCCATATCCAGGACCTTACATCTGAGGAAGTCTTTGAAGCTAAGTTCAAGAAACGTGAGTCTTCACTCACTCGTGGTCTGAAACTTCTTTCTTGGCAAAAGACAGAAGAAAAACCCTCTGTACTTACTCCTGAAGTGGCAGAGGAGATGTACCGTCCAGGACCAATTGGTGCTCCTCTGGAGTTTGTACCCAGGAGACTGGAGGAGAAGTCAAAATCTGTTCAGGATCTTCGTGAAGCTGAAAAAGACCCAGGTTTTATGAGGAGGCTGTCTATGCGCCTGAAGAGGACCCCTTCAATGGAGAGGAGAGAGGAAAAGCAGAAAGAGGATGATTCCAGTTCCCCTAGACGTCGTTTGTCTTGGAATTTGGGAAGGAGAGGGTCACAAGACAAAAAAGAAGTGGAGATGATGAGGCTGGATGGAGGTCCAGAGACACCTCCAGAACCAGAGACCAAGAAACAATCTGAGTCCCCTGTCCTGGCCATGCGCAGAAAGATAGGCAATACAATGGCCGGCATATCCATGAGGATTAGGAGTCATTCTGATGAAAGAAAGGATGAAAAGGAAGACAAAACAGAAACAAAGAGAACTCCTATATTTTCTATGCTGCGCCGTTCAACCTCAGAGGGTGGTAGTCTGAAGAGGATGGGCATCCCACAGAATCAGCTAGCAGTCCAGTCAAGCACTGGAGCATCCTCTGAATCTTTGGATTCCATGTCTAGCATCCAATCAGAGTCGGCAATCAAGAGTACGTCACACAGTTCATTAAATACACAACTGTAGATTAAGCTTTAAATTGTACTGTTCAGGACTGTGTTCTTATCCAGAAAGGGCCAACGTTATACCGGCTTTTATTATTGCTGTCAACAGCAAATGTCAAGAAAGACCTTAATTAATTGATTCAGGTGTGCTAATGGTAGCAACAAAACTCTGTTCTCAGACCAGGCTTCTATGAACACTACTATGGTATTGTGTCTTAAAGGATAAAAAAGCAAAGCCAATGTAAAAGCCAATGCAGTGCATTTCATTATTACAACATGCTATTGTCATTCCTGTTAAGTGTCATGTTACTTCCCTCCCAGGTGCAGAAACAGAGCGCAGGTCACGATGGGATAGATGGGGTCTGACTAGATCTAGAAAGGACAAGACTGTGTCCCAGCCAGACATACCCACCGCTATAGCCAGAGAGAACGGATCCCTTCGTTCTCGCCAGTACTCCCGTATGACCTCTGGTATGCCTGTTTTATTTCTTTGGCTACTCATCTGGTTGTTCTACAATATGACACATTTAATTTGAGCAATGCTTAAAGTCCATGATGGCAGCAATGACAAAGGCCAGACTAAGCTTTTAGGTTAATACTGGATTTGTCTTTGTTTTCACATTTCGCTTAATGCTACAGACTTTACATTCTTTTTCTAACATCAGTATCAGCATAGTTATGAGGAGAATCTCATGGTATGACTTTCCGTGTAGATTTCCCGCCAGTGTTCCATATCAAACTAAGGGACCATGTTTTCCTTGAGGGAGATCCAGTCACTCTCAGCTGCCTGCCTGCTGCCAGTCCTCACCCACGCATCACATGGGTGAAAGGTTTGGTCTCCACAACCCTGAAACTAGACACCACACAGTTCACTCTTACGAAACCAAACAAATGCAGTACATTATCATCTGATGATTCATTCATTATATAATATCCCCTGACAAAATTAATATAAAAGTGATGGAATGAGGGTTTTGTCATCTTACTGTTGGTCAGATCTATATCGAAACTTTGGACTAGATTTACATCATTTAGCAGATGCTTTTACAAAATGAATTACAAAAATGCTTTGATGTTTCCATGGAAGTAATCCTTACAATAATACATTAAAACATAGCTACTAACTGACTGATTTACAAAGATTTATTAAGGAATTCTTAAAAATTTATAGAATGTTCTATTTTGAACAATAGAAGAGAATAAGTTAATCACCCAATGCTTTATGCCCCATGGAAGCTTACACATTAAATTGTTTAAGCCTTTTTGACTTTTGAAATTAACAATTTCTTTGAATTAAGATACTATGTTCCTGAACATATTAAGGAAATGTGTTAAATTATTATAATTAATCATGAAATGTTTTAGAAAACATTTAGGGACAGCAACTGATGTAGTAATGTGTGTGCCACAGTGAAAACAGTCGTTACAGCTCTGATATAAAGACTCTGAATGACTTGTTTACAACAGAGAAAAATATTCACAAGAAAAATATGTATATAACACAAGAAATATATTTAGCTGCTGATTTGATTCATTAGACAGTAAAGCACACTGTATTAGCTCCCACAACTCTTGCAAAATAAGCCTATTATCTTTGTATCTGATTAGCCAAATTATGTCAGGGTAAAATAACTCTGACCTCTTTACTGTATTAGTGCGGCTGGTGTTTACATTGTCTTAGCTACTCATTTCTTAGCTATTTATAGTGGGCTTTCCTATTCGAAATGTTACCACAATGTCAGACTTCACCACATAAGCCACAACATTCACAAACATAATTGTATTTAGGCAGAACCAAGCTGTGTCTTTGAGATTTCCTAAATGAATGTGACTTCGGGTGAAATCAAACAAGTTGTGTTTCATTGCCCTGTGCGGACTGGTCTGTGCGTGTGCAGATACAAAGCCACTTGAGATTGACCCAAGAATGAATATGATCTCCTGCCCTGATGGGAGGCAGCTGCTTATGATCATGAAGACCACCAAGAAGGACACGGGTCTATATGAATGCATAGCTACAAACCCACTGGCCTCTGTTAGAAGCTCCTGCAAACTCTCCCTCGCCCGTAAGATTGTCACACGTGCATTTCACACACTCTTCTTAGACCCACAAACACACACACACACACACACATTTGGACAGTAGAATTAGAAAAGTAAACAAACCATCAGTGAGTGTGTGTGAACATGCATGTATTTCTGTGCATGAGTGCATGGTTGTGTGTGCTTGCACATGTGAGCGTGAGCATGTGTTTGTGTGTGTATAGGAACAGACATTTGTGTGTGTGAATGTGTGCATGTGTGTGTGTGTATGTGAGTGAGTGAGAGAGAGAGAAAGAGAGAGGGTATAAAAAATAAAAGCAGTAAAGATGTATACAGAACTTTCTCTGGGTCTGTATGTAAAAGCTTTCATCCGTGGCATAACCCCACTTCATTCAGAGAAGCTGTGCCTCTGTCTTCACCAGTTCCCTATGACAGCTGGCCCTCTCTCTGATTGGGAGAGGAGACTAATATTGTGTTTACTGATGTCCAAAGCCATTTGCTCATGGAGCGCCTGGCTGTAAATCATCTTTCTTGCCAAGCACTGCCTCAGAGCCAATTAACTGGGCAAGGTCACTCACTAGTACAGCCACATCATTTTTTTCACCACAGAGCATTAATTTTCTATACACTTTAATGTTCAGGTGTGACTGTATGTGCATTTCTGTTCTAGTTTTTACACTGTAGTATACTATACTGTAATGATGCTTTGCTTCCCTGCTTTCCTTTCTTTACAATTATTTTGAAATGGTTCAGCCATGACGATTTTCATGTGTAGAATACACCTCTATCTGGTCATTTTCAGTTTCTGAAAACCCATATGCTGGTTCACATCATACACTCATTATAACCACAGTGTTGATATTCATTTAGGTCTGCCAAACCAGCCAGGCACACCGGAAGTTCCTCAGAAGTACAAGAACACGGCTCTAGTTGTGTGGCGCCCATCAGACACCACGGCCCCTTGCACGTACTCTCTGGAGCGGAGGACCGAGGGTAATCGGCCTTAAAGAAACACCTCACCCAAAAGTGTCAGCGTGTATGGAAGCTAACATGATCTCAAATCCGAATCGTTAGAAACACTTAATGAAACAAAGTATCTCCCGTATCTACTTCAATTAGTCAAACGAATGGATTTCTTACTTTTGGTGTAATGCCATCATTGCTGTGTATGTCAGTTATCTCATAATCTAAAATATATGTATATAGAGGATGAAGTTAATTAAAAAGAAAGTATATTGTACAAAGATGTTATTTGCATCATTTTTTTGTCTCAGGAATAATGTTGAAACAGTTATTTTGAAACCGTTACAGCTTTACTCTTCTAGAGCTTTGCTGCCATCATTCGGAAATGATTAGACATTGCAATAGATTTCTTTTGCCGCTTCTCATTTAGGGATCATCAAAATATTCTGAAATGTTTCAAAAAGGGTAAAATATGGACTCGATCTTAATTTCGCTGAATTTCTTAGCTGTTATAAACTCACTGTCCTTTCGTGTTTAGGCCATTGCTGTCCATTAGCACACAAAATATATCCAATAATTTTTGCTTTGTTATTTATTTGCCCTTTCTAGGTGAAAGTAATTGGCTTATTGTGGCGACGGGTGTAGCTGACTGTTACTACAATGTCACTGACCTCCCGAGTGGTGGCACCTTCAGGTTCAGAGTAGCTTGTGTGAACAAGGCTGGCCAGGGACCGTACAGCAGTTTGTCTGAGAAAGTCATCCTGGAATCAGAAGGTACAGTTCATTCTGCCACAACAGTGCTCACTTCCTTTCTTCGTTTCTAGAAATGACACATTGTTAATTTTAAACCAAGCTCTCTTAAGACTGAAACATTCTTTAAAAAAGAGAAGTTAGGTACAATTTTATCCCCACCATAAATGTGATTGATCAGCTAAGGCATGTTGGGTATCAATTTTGCATTTGCTATAGTTAGTTTTCACTTAGTGATATAAAAGGGTCTAACCACTTTTCCACTTGTCCCTGTAGAGAATTCCTTTTATGTTCATCTCTTTTCAAAGCACCCTATCGCAGACATTTTGCAAATGAATCAAATGCCACTCATGTCTAGTATTAAAGAAACTGAGCAAAATATGTGAACATTAGTGTGCATTTTTGTGTGTTTCATTTCATGAAGAATTCTTTAAGGATCCTCTTCCCATAGAATATAGTAATAATTCCTTTACTGACAGCACCTCAAAAATCCACTGGAACAGCCATTGTGAGGACCCTTCCAACGTCAGCAGCCCCAGCAGTGGTGACTTCCACCATGACGGTGCCTCCTATGAAGCCCGCTGGGAATAAACCCACAGCCACCTCTTCTGTAGCCCAAGTACAGACACCTGCTGCCCCTCCTGCTCAGCCTGCCAAGCCTATACCTGCGCCTGCCTCCACTGCTCCTCCAGTCTCACCTCCAGCCACAGCACCTTCATACTCAAGCCCCACCCATCACAATGTGCCCGAATCCCAGACTCCCAGTACCTCCGCCCCAACCAAAGCCAAGACCACCCTCAATATAACTGTAGCCAAGCCTGCTGTTCCTCCGGCTGCCCCACAAGTACAGCCTTCACAAGCCAAACCCTCCCCGCCTGTCATACTGCCCAAACCACAGAGTCCTGTGAATGCAGCTCCAACCATTGCCCAAACTCCCCCAGTTTCTCCACCCCCATTAGTGTCTCCTCCCCCTTCCATTGGTAAACCCATCTCCTCTGTACCCATGTATGTCCCCACTACCACAACAGCACGTGTGACCCCAGTGAACCCAAATACACCCTCTCCTGCCCTGTCTCCGCCTGTAGTATTGGTTACTAGTCTGAGTCCTGTGGGGGAAGGTTCTGGTACACCCAGCAGGATGACTCCTAGTGGGAGAGCCACACCATCGGGCCGTTCAACCCCTACAGGACGCAGGACTCCCTTGGGAAAGCCAGGAGACTCCACCCTCCGGCAAGGGGTGCCCCAAAAACCATATACTTTCATGGATGAGAAGGCCAGGTAATTAATCATTAAACAGTTTTTTATTCAGGGTTCTTCTTTGTATCTTCTCAGAGAATTTCAACTTGCAAGTAGTTATTTTCACTTAGATCTTTGTAATGCTGCTTTGTGCATAAAGATTTAATAGAACTTAGATTTAAAGAAACCATAAATAAGTCAAATTAAACTGAATTTTTTTTTTTTAAATGTTTCTTCTTTTTTTTTGTTTTCCTCCAGAGGCCGTTTTGGTGTGATCCGAGAATGCAGAGAAAATGCCTCAGGCAACCTCTTCATGGCTAAAATCGTTCCATATGAGCCAGACAGCAAGTCAGTGGTTTTGCAGGAGTATGAGATTCTCAAATCCCTGCATCATGATAAGATCATGGCTCTCCACGAGGCCTACGTCACCCCACGTTACCTGGTCCTCATCTCAGAGTGCTGCACAGGAAAAGAGATCCTCTACAGCTTGACTGACAGGTCTGTGAACTTTTACCCCCTTAGGCCTGTCTGGTCTGGCCTTTACTCGCACTTCATTCGCTTCTGCCAGAGACAGCACTCTACTGTATCATGCAACAAGTGCCTGTTGTTTGGTTCACTTGACTTGATGGTTATTGATAGTGAGAGTGAAGACTTTGGCTTTGTTCCAGTTTAGAAAATGAAGCTCTCACTTTCCCTAGCCACTTTCTCTGGACACATTCACTTTCACAAAACCACAATAAATAAATAAACAAACAAATAAAACATGGCATATGTCTTTTTAATTCCAGATAATGTATTTTAGCTTACAACTGCTGTTTAGTTAATTTATCCCTTATAAATGACAGCTCCAGGAGGGAGAAGAAGGAGTAAACAAGAACTTGGTTTTGATTAGATTGGAATGGAGCCATTGTGCTTGCTGAGAGCTTTTCCAAACTCTCACTCCTCTTCCCAGATTCCGCTACTCTGAGGACGATGTGGTGGCCTACATTGTACAGGTGCTGCAGGGTCTGGACTACCTGCACAACAGGAGAATCCTGCACCTGGACATTAAGCCAGACAACATCATTGTCAGCTTCATGAATGTAGTCAAGATCATTGACTTTGGCAGTGCTCAGACCTTCAACCCTCTCTTCCTGAAGCAGTTCAGTCCTCCTCTAGGAACACGGGAGTACATGTGTAAGCAATACGGTGAAATACTGTGGTTTCTTTTATTTCAGAGAGAAATTCAGTCCCTCCTAAATTAACCCAATTGTTAAGTCACATGAACTGTTGGCATAGTGTATTATTTTTTCCCCCAAAATATAATTTTACAGATACTATCTTTACCACAAACAATGTCACACAATCTAGGCGTTTCTTCCGTCTATTTTTTCTCATGCAAAAGATCGTGCTAACCTTAGTCATTTGGGGCGTATGTGTTTCCTTTTTTCTTTTTTTGGAAGTAATTGAGCACATCCCTCTACTCTGTAATTTATGGTTGTTGTTTTTTTTTCTTTTGAATCCCTGCTGATTGCTGGAAGCTCCCGAGATGTTGAAAGGGGACGTGGTGGGTCCTCCAGCTGACATCTGGAGTGTTGGTGTTCTGACCTTCATCATGTGAGTCCTGCTCCCCTGCGTCATCACACAGCGCAATGATTACAAACGAATACATTTTATTCTGCCGTGGTCTGCATAATTCCAACACGTGTATCAATCTGTGAATTTGCCAACTTGCCTGAGTGTTTACAATGACTTAAATAAGTACTTTTCACGTACATCAAACCCAGTTGCTGATACATTTTTATTGGCATGTGGAATCTTGTAACCTTCAGGCTCAGTGGACGGTTACCGTTCATGGAGAATGACCCAGCAGAGACTGAAGCCAGAATCCAAGCGGCCAAGTTTGACCTCAGCAAGCTCTACCAAAACGTGTCCCAAAGTGCCTCTCTGTTCCTTAAGAAGATCCTGTGCACCTACCCTTGGTGTGTAAAGCATATGTGTTCCATGGTGCTGGTCTGTGTCAGTTAAGATATATGTCATTCAGCTGATGGATGCCCCTAAGGCATAACTGAAAAGTTCTGTGTGTGCGTTTTTGATGTGTGTGCATTTACGATGTTTGTGTGTTTGTGTGTGTGTGTGTGTGTGTGTGTGTGTGTGTGTGTGTGTGTGTGTGTGTGTGTGGTGTTATATTCCAGGGCACGTCCCTCTATCAAGGACTGCTTCAACAACTCTTGGCTACAGGATGCATACCTGATGCGTCTGCGCCGGCAGACCCTGACATTCACCACCACACGTCTCAAAGAGTTCCTGAGCCAGCAGCAGCAAATCAGGGCTCAGACAGCCACCAAACACAAAGTCCTCCTGCGCTCTTACCAGAGCTCCACCCAAACTGCAAGCACACCCACCTCACCCTCCACGCCCTCCACTCCTTCCACTCCGTCCACTCCCACCACACCTGTCACCCAGTGAGCTCACCTGACATCATGGATGTGACATCGTGAGAGGAGAGCTCTGGGGTGTCAGAGGGGAAGGACAGGGAAGCACTGCCCCATGGCTGCTCTCTGTCTCTGGGGTGAGACCTGGCTGGGCCCTGGCTGGACCACAAGGGGCCAGGTACTGTACAGTGTGTGAACACATCAGGCCCAGGTTCGACACCAGTGGCCCAATTCAGTGACCAGTCAAATGCACCCATAGTCAGACCTAGACAAGAAAAAACAGTCTTTATCAGACAAAAAAATACACACACACACACATACAACAGCACAAATAGGTCTCAGTTACTCTTATAGACACAACAGAACCTAATGCATTAACCTTCTGTCAGGTGTAGCCTGCATGCTTGGCACCATTGTGATCAATGTCCTGCTCCAGTCTCCACCCCATGCTTTGCTCTGCCTCTGTGTTGTCTTACTCCACTCTCTTTATTTCTTCCTATACATGACTGTTTGACTAAGGGGTTACAAGCTGTTCTCTGCATCACAGTTCTCACACAGGAACATGACGTGTGTTATGAAAAACATGATGTACAAAAATGTTTTCATATTAATGTAAACATTTGCGCTGTTTCTCTGTAATGACCCTGGGGCCTTGATATTTCGGGGAGGAAATGTGTATATCCTGTTTTTCTGCTAGTTTTTATGAGATTTTCTTACAGATAGCTGTTATACAGTAATCATAAGTATTTACTAAAGTGTAGAAAATACTCCTGAGCACTCAAGCTCTTCTTACTGTAGTGTGACTTGTTCAACAACCATCTTGAGTTTTGTCTTTTATAGACTTTTATGGCAAAACATTAGATCACACTGAGCAGACACCAAGGAAATGTTTTGATTAAAACCGGTAGCGTTCCAAAGTCAGGCAACTTATTGCAAAAAATGCGCAGTATTCATAAGGACACAACTTTTTGGCTTTCCAAGCTACTGTAGACATTTCAAATCACTCATTTTATTTTCTTTATTTAATTTTATTATGGAGTATTAGAAGTGGCCTTTGCAAAATCCAGAATGCATTATACATCATGGACCCAGACATACAGAATGGATTATATATCACAGAGACAGACATCTTGGTGGTGTTTTTTTGTATTAACATTTCTTTAAACCTTTTGAATGTTTTCTTTCTGCATAAGTAAAGTGACAAGCATGCTACCCATACAAATGTTCCCTTTATAGAACACATAGAACAAAATGTTCCCTTTATAGAACACATAGAACAAAA
>JAOYMR010000006.1:24162791-24192454 GCA_025802075.1 Tenebrosternarchus preto | reverse complement strand
TATTATTATTATTATTATTATTCATAATTAGTTGATTTTGAAGAACATTTTTATCTTTTTATTTTTGGGACAACTGAAATAAGAGCGATGAACCCCATTTGTGGAACTCTGTACTCAGTTGTGTTCAGTTATGACACAGGTTGGAAAACAAACATTATGATTACCAACACAATAAAACTGCAGTGTAGTAAGTATGGCTAAAAGACCCCAGGGAGAGGTTTTCTGGTTAATGATATGTTTTTGTACTACTAATTTGTGTGTGAGCATTTATGTATTTTTTCTGCTGAGCAACCCTTTAATGTGAAGCAATGCCAAGCTTTTCTGGAATGCATTATATTGCACTAAAACAGTGACAAACATTGACATGCCATGAATGTTTTACAGTAGTATGAAATAAGTGTGTATATGTGGAATACATGACACTTAATGAAATAAAGTCAGCTGTAAACAGTGCTGCATCCGAAAATGGCAGTTTTGTCACATATATCCATTTGCATGGTGTTATCCACCAAATGACCTCTTTCTTGAATCGATCCGTTCCTCATAATCACACTTTCATGGTACATTTAAACATTTCTCCCTTTAGCTTTTTATTGTAGTATTTCTTTAAACACTCAATCAAATCCACAACTTGAAATCTAAAATAATGGCCACATTTAGGTTATTATAACGTGCTGAAGTGCTCAGAATTGGCTAACCAGGATCAGCTAAGAGACAGCTTTTTAGACTGAGCTATGAGACAGACTTTCCATGGATATATCTACAGTTGTAAGATGGAATATGATCCATTAGAGGTCCATTGGCACTTAAGCCATCCCAAGCCTAGCACATCTCAATGGCTGCTCACCTGTGTGGATACTCTCACCAGGGAGCGCTCGTGTTTCATGTCCAGTGCTATGACATCCAATGCCACTGCCCTCAAGGCTCCCACAAAACACTATGGGTAGCCTACAAGGCCTTTCCGCCATGGGCTCATTATATAAGGCCTGGCTTGCTACTCTGAAACATTTGTTGTCCATTCTTTATCAACCTCGACAAGCCAAGAGATCCTAAGACGGAGATCCAAAGAAGGTCAAATGGCATGGCATTTGTGGACGTTCTCCATCTAGACTCTAATATACCAGTCTGTTCCCAGAGGACTGCTGTTTAAAAGTAAGAGCGCAGACAACTCTTTGTGAGTGAACCTGAGTGAGAGGAGTGATCCAAAAGCTTCTCTGTGGTGAGTCTTTTCTGACTTTGTGTTGGTGATGGAAATAATTAAAAAACTGTAAATGCAGCCAAATTTGTGACAATCAGATTTTTTAGCAGTAATATTCAGATTTCTGAGAATTACTGATGAAGATCACATGTATTGGTGCATAATTTTTAGAACATCCATAATGTTAATTTTATAGCTAATAAATCATTTTCAGAACACTTTGATACGATACCTTCTAATACAGAGATAAAAAGCTATTTTTATACAGCATGCTGTCCTTAACAGATGTCCAAAGTCAGGGCTGTACCCCCACCAGGGTGCACGATCAACATTACTGACCCTCAAGTACAAGAGGCAGCTATCCGCATCCAGGCTTCATACCGTGGACATCGGTAATGCAGAACTACAGGACTTTAGAATGGATTACTATAGGAAATGGGGTTGGGCCTGATGACAATTTGCAACCTGTATTTTTAAGGCCTGTTTATGTTGAACACCGTTCATTTCAGATATAATTCAGACAGTTAAACTTGATATGATGAACCTTCTCAAATGGGTTATAGAAATTAATTTCCTTGACTCAACTGAAGTGCCATTTTTACTTTGTAGTTAAGATTATAACAAAGAAAGGAGAATAAAAACATAAAAGCAAAAACAAGCACATAATATCATTTATAGTAGCTCAGATTAGTGTAGACAATGAAACAGTTTCCACTAACCATTGGAGTAGATTAAAAAACTAGATTCACTAAATGGTGTCGCTGAGTGAGGCTAAGGGTGTCTCCAGGTGAATTCTTTCTTGTTGCTCTTCTAGGTCAAGGAAAGAGTTGCGTGAAAAGGGGCCCCCAAAGTTTCTACAAGAATTGAATGATGTGCTTCTGGTGGAAGGAAGTGCTGCAAAGCTGGAGTGTCAAGTGAGTGCTTTCCCCGACCCTTTCATCCTCTGGTCAAAGGATGGAAAAGAGCTCAAAGATGGACCAAAATACCGCTATGTGTTTGAGGACCCTGATGTTGTAGGATTAGTGGTGCGTGATGGGGAGCTGGTGGATCTGGGGAGATATACTGTTACCATCAAAAACCCCTTTGGCCAGATCTCCGGTTCTGCCTGTATCCTAGTGGAAGGTGTGTGGAATTACTTGTGTTTGTCATAAAATACATGTGTTGTTTCAGGACTTCAGTATACTGAAAGAAACATTTTTGGCATTTTTCTGCATGTAGTTCCAGCTAAGGTGAACAAGGGGCCGGAGAGTGTTAAGGGCAGGAGAGGTGCTACGGTGGAGCTGAAGGCAGATATCAGTGGGGAACCACCACCTGATGTTGGCTGGCTGAAGGATGGCGATGACATAGATGAAGACGACAGGTGGAATTCTGATTTAAAACAGGCTTCACCAAGTCCAGTTCCGAAGGGACACAGTGCTATATTTGGATTTTTAGACAAGTATTTTCCCTACTCAAACCATTAGCTCATTATGCACAGAAAAAATGAATATATAAAAACAAACAACAAAAATACATACCAATGAAAACAGGTTAAAAAATGTACACACAGCTAAATGTACTTCCCCCACCTTCCACTCACACACTTCTAATAGCTTTAACATCAAACCATTGTTAAAACTCATTATTGATGCATATTTTAATTACAGTCTAAAATGTTTTTGATTCTTTCTCATTTATTTTTATTTTTTTATATTTAACTTCCTTGCAACCACAGGGTATTTTTTGATGTAGGAGATACCAGCACCATCCTGACCATCAAAAATGCACAACCGCTGGATTCGGGCAAGTACGAAGTGTTTGTGGAAAACAACCTGGGAACAGATCAGTCCTTCGCTCGGGTGGATATCCTGTGAGAGATTCTGTATAGTTCCTCTCCCTCTGTCCCTCTTCGTTCTGATCTTTGCTTGCTCAGACTTCATTCCCTTTCGCTACCAACTTTACAATAAATGTTAAACTAAAATTTTCTTGTGTATGGATAATTCTTTGGATAACACCATTCACATATGGAGAGCAATTTAATACCAAATAGCCTGAGAATTATGCTGCCTTTTTTACAGTCAGGACTGCTGTAGATATTACTCAACAGAAAGACACTAATAACCTATTACTATATCTTGGGATAAACGTTTGAAAACTAACATGCGTGATGGATAAAAACAGGAATTTCAGATTCATTTTTCCATGCTCTCTCTCCTGCCCATAGCTTCTGACCAGTATCACTTGTCTAACTTAGTGTCCAAACTCTGGGGTTGTTTTTGTTTATTACACGAATATACAACTTCCATCTCCAAAGTGATAGCTAACAAAAACTTGTTAAATAAACAAACAAGAGAATGAGAGAGAGAGAGAGAGAGAGAGATTGCTGTAACGAATATCGCTAAGACTCATTATACTGTTTTAAAGCTGTGATTAACAAAGTATACTTTTGAAGAGAAATGTAGTTTTTAAACCTGATCATTGCCATTCGTACGATTGGATTCTGAATAGGTTGCCAGGTGCGGGGTAAAAAAGTCCCAGAAAGAAAAGTCCATCAATACCTTTGGGTATTTAAAAAAATAACAAGAAAGTGTCGTCATATTTTAAATCTGGTGCTCTAGAACGGATTAATAGTTCGATTGCCTTTATTGAATTAGCTCTGCTTTAGAGTGTTTTGAATGTACTGCGCCATGAATACTAATGATGTAAACTTGTCTCAATTTGACAGAGTGCACGAACTTTAAAGACTCTCCCTATTCTCCATTCTGCTATGGACCGTTTCAAGGCCCCCGCTCACTGAGATCTTGCCAGCGTGAAGTTCGCAAAAAAGTTTTCAAAGTTTGGGATTTAGGCTTAAAAAAGTAAAAAAAAAATACTACTCGTTAATCATGTGAACTTAAAATGCGTTTAGTGCAGGTTCAAAGCTTTGCTATCGTCAACTGTACTTAAAAACAGCACATTTTAACACAAAAAAGCTCGTCCTCCTGCGACAAGGCCGAAGATCTTTGAAACTTTTTTGCTTGTTGGATTTTGCAGCACTTAAACGGGAAACCCACAACAAGTCAATTTGCGTTGACCAGGTTTTTAAATCGTATAACCAAACAATATTTGCGATGCATTTTATTATCTTTTTTTCAAAACCGTTGACTTTCATGCAGTTTAGTGTGGGCCCCACGCTATTAATTAACTTGATTGCTTGCTCAAGAATGAACTAGGAATTTATCCATTCATACGTTTATCTGTTTTATTTTTTGTTTATCTTGTTTATTAATCTTTATACATAAAAATACCCAACTTATTTGAACTAATTCAAATATATTTGGCGCAAAGACATTTCATGAACTTTTATTTTAGTTAATTAAAGTTTATTACAGTATAATAACATAAGCACTTAAGCTTATGATTCTGTTCCATAGTCAGGTTAGCAAGCTTCGTATTCAAAGTTGATTTTGACTAATTCCTGTCTTTGTAGATTCTAAATACCTTTTCCTGTTTTGGTCATGTGTGCTAAAATGATTCATATACAATTTTTAATATACTACTTTGTTATATATATACATATATAGTCTATGAGCCTACAATTATATATAAAAAGTGCATGTACTAATGTAAATATGTATATGACCTCTGATCAGAACAAACTGTTGTGAGCTTGTTAGTGCCGACCTTGACAGAAGTTGCCCCTTTAAGAGTCGGGGTGCCTTGAAACCGATGAGTTCCATGTTTGTATCTTGAAATTGAGAGCAGAGCCGAACTCCATGTTGTAACAAAGTTATCATCAAGAAACGTAACTTTTTGTTTTTATTTATTTTTCATTTTCTTTGTTTTATTCTAGCAATGGAAGTATAGAAATCACCTTCATTCCAGTGTCTACGCGCAGTATGCATTTACTTAACTGCTGGAAGTGTTAAGTTATTTGTCACTTAGCGTAGAATTTGATCAATTCAAACTTAGCAAGCGATCCATATTGTTGGAAAAGTACTTTTTAAAGTGCTGTTTTACTGGATTTACGAATCTCATGGACCTACCGTCCTCGTCGATAATCACGCAAGTGACTAAGGACGAAGAACCGAATGCTCCTTTGCGAGAAAAAGGTACGTTTGAGAAAGTCAATTCGGATTGTTTTGAGGCGCACATGTCAAAGCCGCTGACTTGGGGCGGTGACCTTATAAAGTTAAAATAAATTAAACTGCATTTTCTACCCTATATATAGATGTAGTTATAGAAAACCCACCCCTTTTCTTGAGTAAAATAAAAGTAAAATACTGTTTCTGGGTCAGTTGTTTGCTGGGGATATTAATAAACTAAATGATGCACTTTTACTTGAAAATGTATCCTTTTTACAATTATATTCTACTGTACACAGATTTACTCAAGTGCTGTAATTTTCCAAGTAGTTTTTTAAAGTTTGTTTTCTGTCGGTGGACTTTCGGAAGTTGTGCTCTAAAGCTGGGGGCGGGTCCGGAGCATCCGTAGCGATGTTGTTTGCTGACGTTCGGCATGAGATTGTTCTTGTTGAAGTCCTTAATATATTATTTAACCGGAAATGTATCTTAAATAATATATCTGCTTATTCTGCACTTCCAACATCGTACAGTAGTAGTAATTGTGGGTTATTATGATTAGTCAGTCCATCGAAAAACGCCGCGGTGTCTGACTGTATTTGAGTTTACGGTTACAGGATACCACTAAACCTAATTTTTGTCTAGGCTTATTTTAAACCAAAATATATTTTTCAAAGTAAGGCAATAGACCGTGTATTGAGAATTAAGGGTATAAATTAAATAAAAGACGCTATATAACTCTTCAGCCTATTTGCTCTAGTTTACAGTTTTTTGCCACATTCTTGTTTGCCTTTGAATGTAGGCCTCAATGTTCCCACATTGAGTTTTTGCAGTCATCACTGCAGTAATTTGAAAGCTTAGTAATTTACAGATGGTCAACTAACAGAAGTGTGGTAGCATACAGAGGAAGAATCATGTACTATGCCAAGACTGTAAATGTCTGTTGAGGTTTAATTGTTTACTACTGGTCAAAGGCTATTTATTGTGTGGTGTTCAGTCTTTTTTTTTTTTCTTTTCATTTCGATATCAGTTTCTCCTTCTCATGTCAGGTATTAGTGTACAGTAAAGAAAACACAACTGATCTCATCCTCAGTGATTCTGTCCTGTAGCCTAAGTTTCTCCGTATCTTCATCGTTACTCAAGGCGAGTATCCGTGATGTAAACAGTGTGCTGGAATGTTTTACACTAGTAAATGGTTAACTCTTCCCTGCCTTTTTATGCTCAGATTTGATGAACATTTTCTTTGCACTTTCTAAAGTTCAAAGGTATTACATTTTCTCAAAGAGGAGTCTTTTATTTATTGAATGCCATTATAAAGGTTATTTCTTAGGTTTTGCAACTTTATATTTTAGTCTGTCTGTGAATTCTAGTAATTTAACATTTGATACACAGTTATTATTACTTAATTACTAAATGTTATCAGTGGCAAATATGAATGCATGTCCTGTCTTGGTTAATATAATGTGTTGGCTAGGGTTAGGGTTAGGGTTAGGGTTTGGCTGCAGATGTTGGTGTGTATGCTAAGCGTGGCTGCAGATGTTGGTGTGTATGCTAAGCGTGGCTGCAGATGTTGGTGTGTGTGCTAAGCATGGCTGCAGATGTTGGTGTATATGCTAAGCATGGCTGCAGATGTTGGTGTGTGTGCTAAGTGTGGCTGCAGATGTTGGTGTGTGTGCTAAGTGTGGCTGCAGATGTTGGTGTGGATGCTAAGTGTGATGTTTTTGCAGGCACAAACCCGTGTGCTCCTCTCCGCCTGTTTCATTTCTTTTAGCATTGATCTAAAAAAACTTTAGTGTAAGGCCCCCATTTTACTGAAAGTGAGTGAGGAGCTTTAAAGCTGCTCAGGTTTAGTGTCACAATCTTCCCCATAATGATAAACGCCTGTGTCCTGCATGTAGCAACTTGTGGCCCTGGTTCAGCTCCGTGAGTGGGTGGAGGGTGGTGGGTGCCCAGCATGGCACGACTGAAGCTCTCTGCTTGTTCCTGTGCCCGCTGTGCTTGCGCTGCTGGCATGTACACCATGCTTCGGGGGAGCTGCGAGGCCCCTGTTTTCCTGACAGAATCGCAGCAGGGTTGAAGGAGGCGTGCAGGGGCCCAGTTTTCTCCGTTCTTATTTTTCACACAGAAGGTCTTCTGTCGCTTTTTTTCCCTTTCTTTCTGCACTTACCAAGTGGAACTGGCGCACCTGTATGTGTGTGTGTGCAGGACAGGAGTCTGCATGAGGGCTTTATTTCTTTCATTTCTTCATTTTCCTCCTGACACTGTAATGCCACCTTTTTTGAATGTTGCAAAAGTCTCTCTCTCTCTCTCTCTAATATATATATAATATTTCACAAATTGATATGATTTAAATAATCTACATAATGTATTTGTTTGCATGTGAAATGGCACAATGGTTGCATTTGAGTGCTTAACAGGAAACAGCATGTTTTGAAGGCAGATACCTGCTTAAACAATGTGCTATTCTCCTTCTTTGGTCAGCGAATCCTACTGAACTAGGTAAGACTGGTAAATTCTAAATGGAAGAGATTCTTCAATGAGCGCAAGCTCCGAATAGCTAAAATTAATGATGCCCAGGGACCGATATGTATATTTTATATCTTCACCGTTTGTCTCTGAGCAGACTCCTGACAATTTTAGTGTTTTGAGCATAGTGTTTAAGGCTCAGATGTACAGATTTTAGTGTGGGGTTTGTTCATAGCATTGTGTAATTTCCTATTTTGGTTCTTGGGTAGCCCTGAACCACACATTTCATTGTGTTCTTCTTGCTCCTAACACACCTGACTCAACTCGTCAGCTAATTATCAAGTCCATCAGAGGGTTTGAAGAGGGTGTGTTAGATCAGGGTAAATACTGAATGTTACAGTGCAGGGGCACTCTAGGACTGCAAGTGGGAAAACACTGGATTATGTTGCCCCGTTTGTAGTAGCTACAGAGCATTTACTGCGGAATATTACATGCAGATTTGTCAGATGGGCGTCTGTCTTGTTTGGTAATGGAGTAGGTGCTTTGGTCTGCAGAAACACACAGAGCATGACTTCACTGGACACTGCACTGACCTTTATTTGTCATTTGTAAGGGCTGGTTTTCCAGGCAGGTATCCAGCCTCAAGTTGAACTAGTTTCTACAGTGTATGGGAACTCGCCTTGAGATTTCTCCTTAGCACTTCGTCTGGGTGCCTAGAAAACTAACCTCCCCAAGTCGCCCGCAAACCACGTGACTCACTGAAGCTTTGATTAAGGTTTTGTATTGACATCTTCTTCTAGCCCAGGTTGTTGTTGTGTGCTGGTGGTAGGAAAGCCTTCCTCACCTTGCTTTGAATATCTGATAGAGTGCTGCCCTGTCTGTCTGCCAGCAACGTTTAGCTCCGCTGCATCGCTCTCCAAACTTCTTGTCTGTACTTGCTTGCACGCTCATAAGGAATGGCTGGATTTCTGGTTTCCTTCAAAACAATGCAAGACTTCAAGCTGCTTCATATTTCAGATGTTCCAAGACACAGTTCATTAGTAAAGATATTGCAGAAGATAATTGTATGCTTTGTAAGGCATAAACTAGTTTAATGCATGATTCCCTGTTCTAGCAAAAAAAAATAATTTGCCAGGAATGTAGTTATGAACAGCTGCTTCAAAATGGAAAACAGTTTCTGATATTTTTCTGTTGGGTGGGTGTTGAGTATTCCCTTCAGCTGTATGTTTTGATAGGAACTGTCTACACACACCCCCACACACACCCACAAGAAAGAAAAACATTTTCTGCTAAAGCAGGATCAGATAACTCACGTCATCAGTTCTGGCTTCTACACTGGAACCAGCCTGAGTTGTTGAAGGAAAACCTGTGCAATTCCATGTTACATAAGAGTGGAGAGAGAGAGAGAGAGACCTACACTGAAGCACGAGAGTCTCTTAGTTCAGGGCCTTTCTGTTCCTGATTACTGGATCTATTCAGGCTAATCTCTACCACTACCTTTTGAAACTGACCACTGAGCCACACAGGACTCTTGGCGACTTGATAACAGTCATCTCCACTTACAGGACCTGCTCTGTGAGTCGAATGACACTTAAGAAATTAGTTTAGCCACATGCACATACTTGTGTTTTAACACTGAGGATGTGGTATTGACTAATGTTGTTTACAGAGGCCAAGCCTTTAGAGAAGATATGCCAAAGCATTGTTTGGCACCATGCGATATGCTTCAGGCAGTGGTTCCAAACACCTGTTCTTAACTTAATTGTAGTGTTATTTTAAGAAAGGCCAAGGCACTGAATTCAACCATGACTGTATCTCCATGTTTGGCTTTAACTGGACCAGCCATCGCAAGAATCAAACATTTAAATTCTGGGGCGACTGGTGCTCTCTGTATGGTCTTCACTGCACAATCTTGCCAGTGTCTCTCTGCGTGTCTGGCTGGCATTGTGGTTTGCTGAGGCATGGCTTTCCCAGGCTCCTCTGCTCTCTACCTGCCTTGCTGCGTGAAACACGATCTGAGGGTGGCAGCACCACACAGAGAAGGCATGCGCCCATTCGCCTTCCCACTACTCTTACTTCACTTCCTGTTGCTGCTTTGGCCTGGCAGAGCAGAGCGCTGTGCTGGGGTATGGGCCAGCGATATGGCTGCATTCCAGCGCGAGGGTAGGTGAAAGGGGGATAAGAAGAGAAGCGGGTTTAGTGGGGCCCCAAGAGGGATTTTTTTGCGCACTGAATTTCCTTTAGAGCTGCAGGACAGTTTTTTGGGCATGTTGTGATTGTCCTGTAATTCTTTTCTGACACTAACACTTATTTGTCATTACAGGAGCAAATAGACCTGGTCTAATTTAACAGGGTTTGTTGTTAAATTAGACCTTAATTTTTCTACCATATAAGCCATTAACAGTGGAAAAAAGCATCATACCAATTCCAATAAAATGTTTATTTTTCTAGACTGAATTAAAATGTTTCTTGGAAATAAAAAAAAAAAAACGTGTTTGCTGTTTTCTTTTTTGTTGTTATTGTAGTCAATTAGATAATATTTGGTGTGAAACTGTTATGAAGTATTTGTTCCATGCCACTAGAGCCAGTCCAAGCTAACGGTTATAGTGTTTTATCTGTGCAGACCTGGCTTAAAACGCACCAGTGCCACCTAACCTGCCACCTCTCCCACTCCCAGTGGATGGCGCGAAACAAGCTGTTAGATTGTAAGGGGTGAGGGGAGGGTGGGTGGGGGTGGAGATCGCGTATCGGTGTCGTTAAGACTGGCATTCGGTGGCCTCTAGCTGAGACTGGGTCAGGAGCAGGCGGCCATCTTTCACTGTGCGGCCCATGTTGAGCCAACCTGGGCACGGGAAAAGCCGTAACCACGTTATCGGCATTCAGAGCGGCGCTGAAATTTGGTACGGAGTCACGGAACAGGGAATCGCATCCTCCTGTCCATCAGGGCCACACGAGATCCTCACACCTCAATCAAGTGCAGCGTGTCTGTTCAGCTTCACTTCTTGCATATGTGAGAAAGCTTAAGTGTAAAGCAGATTTAGGCCATGGAAAAGTCACGTTTGATAACCGAAGACTTTGGCCGATTTATGTTGTTCCCCAGTCGGACACACAACAAAGTTTTGTTTTGCCTCTCCGTTTATGGCCTGGATGGAGTGCGCTATATATATATGGAGAATGCCATCATTAACTGCTGTCAGCAGCTGCCTGCATGTTGCTATTTAAAGCTCCTTGATGTGTAACATCAGAAGAGTTAGTGTGAAGCAGTGTGTAACGCGTCTCTCTCCTCTACACACCGGCTACTGTCCTTCCCTTCACTCACATTTCCTCATAACTGGCCACCATCACCCCTCCATTATGCTTCTAGCAGAAGACATTTGAATTTGCATTATTCAGTGTGTTCATATTTAAAGAAAATTGAACAATGAGGAACTTTTTTTTATTTTTTATTTTTTTTTTTAGATTTGTATCAGTTTTTCTGTTGAGACGGCAGGTCAAAATGGTTGACCGTACGATTTAGGTCAAGCCAATTATTTAGGCCAAATTTTATTATCTTGGCAGTGTCACAAGGCCGATAAATCCTATACCCCTCTAAAGAACACGGTTCTATATATAACATGAAAAATATTACTGCATTAAGCTACTGTCATATTGTATCTCACCATAGTGGCATGTCATGCAGAAATTTTGCGAAGATATTTGTCAACAGAGCTAACTTTTGCAAAAACTAGCCACCAGAACTAACTTTCTTGTTCCTTGTTGATGGAGGCTCCAGGTTCATTAGACTGGCATTCTAGTCTTACACGTCGGTATCTTGGTATCTTGGTTGCAGTTGACAAGGTTTTGTCTTGTCAGTGTGTAACGCTCCTCTCTCCACTACTGACTGGCTACTGTCTCTCTTGTGCACATGTTTCCCTATAACTGCTCACCAACATAACTGGGGCCATCACCACCTCTCTGTCACACTCCTAGCAGAAGACATTGATTAGAGTGGAAATCTTTTTCTTTTAAGATTTGATCAATTTTTTTGTTGAGTCGACGGGTCAAAAGGTTGTATAATTCAGGTCAAGTCATTTTAATAGGCCAAATGTAATTATCTTGGCAATGAGAAAAGGGAGATAAATCATATACCCTTCTAAAGAACACAGTTCTATATATAACATGAAAAATATTGGCACATTAAACTGCCGTCATTGTATCTCCCCATAGTGGCATATCGTTGAAAAAGTTATGAAACTAGCCATCAGTACTAACTTTCTTGTTCCTTGGTGCTAGATCCTCCAGATTCATTTTGACTGGCAATCTAACCTTACATGTTGACAGGACCTCGTCCATCTTGGTTACAGTCGACAGGGTTTTGTCTCGCCAATGACCAGCACTCATCGCCGTTCTTCTCCCTTACGGGCAGAAAACTGCTGTCCCTACTGAGCCAAACATAGGTCGCTAATCGCATGGATTCCTCGTAATGTCACACTATTCACTGAACCCCTGTGTTCGTCTGCTTGTACTTGTTGACAAATATCCTGCTTATTAGCAAAGAGTGCTGAAGTGGACGAAGTTATTTGGGCCAGTAGTGTGTCATGAGCTGATATCTGATGTTATTTAGAACTCCAGCGAGAGGATGGAATATTGTTTGTGTTTGGGAGGTTGTCAGTGTGCTAGGCATGTGTTTCCAATAAATGATCCAGTTTCACAGCACACAACATTAAGTGTTTAAAAAAAACACAGGATAATGATATGCAAAAGACTGAATATCAACAAGAAATGCAAATCTACCATATGGTTTTTGGGTGGTTTACTGTAATTGACCTAAATCTGTTTTTATTAACTGCAAAGAACAGAGACCTGTGCATGTTACTGTGACGTCACCGCATCCTGTGAAATAAAATGATTGGTCAGGCTGTGTTGGTCCAGAAACTCGACAGCAACAATTCCTTTGATCCTGTGATTTGTTAGTGGTCTATATGATGCTGGTTATAACAAGATATGCTTGATCTTTATGTATCACACACAATACATTTAAGTATTTTGGTCCATTCCTTAGTAATTGATTTTAGATGACAAGAAATTATTCCATTGCACATGTAGTTAATAACTCTATGTATGATTGAATTTTTGTGAGACATGCATCTCCTGATACCTCACATATTACACTCTTGTTTATGTGTATCTGTTAGTATTTTACATGTGTGGTGAAAGCTAGTGGTGGACATCATACTCCTGTGGATGCATGGGGACAGAGACCTGACGTGCCAGTTATGAGGATTGACGTGGAGTTCTTCTCCATTTCCAGGTTCTCATGCGCACGTCGCATCAGCCTCCAAGAAGCCCCGTAAACGTGGCTTCTTCAACAGCCTCTTGTGCTGCCTGTGTCACGACGAAGCGGATCAGGTACCTGTCAATAACAACGCGCCACTTCTGGTGGAAGAGAATGGAACAATCTCGAAGGTAAGTCCCAGTCCAGGACCTTTGCTCAGTTTCAATCAGGAGATCCTCTCTTCCCTTTGCTACACCCTTCCAGCCCATCACCACGTTCTGGGGACAGTCTGTGGCTAACGTGTTCGAGGGCCACATGATCAGATATGTCAGTGAGGAAACCAAAGCCTCTTGTTAGCTTTGCGCAAGCCTTATCCGGTTTACAGCCCATATTTTCAATAGCCAATAGAAAAATATCGCACTGCTGGTTATCAGACGTATTTGCGTTGCTAAGTCTGTGTGGCTGCTGCTCTTACCTAAAGAAAACCACATGAAACGCAAGAAGGCACATGAAAAATTTGCACCACTCCTAAACGATTTAATACAGCCTGCAACAATAGCAGCAACCTTGCACCAGTCTTTAAATATATTTTTTGAAAAGGTATTTGGAGTTTAAGGCTTGTCTGGCATAATACAAAGCGGCTTGCAACTCAATTAAACTGCCATTCTTGGAAAACAACATGGCAGTTAGCAGCTTCTAGCAGATCAGATGTTCAAGATGTTCTCGGGTGTCGGGTTCAGATTTATGCCTTACTTCAGCTTTTTATAGTGATTCGATATTCCAGGAGTTATTTGTCACGTCTGTGAAGCCCCCAAAATAAATTGGTGGGTCTCCTGAAGGTGGGCTGACTGCTGGACTCAGTGTGGCTCTAATCCTTCTGTCATGTCAACGTGTGCACTGCTGCCGTCTCAGGGTGCATGTGGGCTCAGCCAATCCTCACACTCCCACGAGTGCCCTGCACGGACAGACCTAGCGGACCCGTGTCCGCTCTCTCAGCTCCGCAGACATCGCAGGGAGAGCAAACCTGTTGGAGAATGTCTGGAGTGTTTTACGGCCCCTGAGCTGCACCCTTCATCTTGGGAACGCAAGTGCTTTGTGGAGAGCAATATCACTAAATACTTGGAATCATCTGTGTTTTTGTAGAGGCAAGCGTATTGAAGCTATTATGCCCGCTGAACTCTGTTTTGACCCCGCTAAAGTCTCACAGCAAGGCTGTCCTTCGGAAAAGAGTGAGTCTTCAGAAATTGTCAGTGGTATGATTTCCTCGGAGCCAAAAACGTCTTGTGACTTCACAGTGCACCAGAATGTCTCTGGACTAATGCAGTTTGATGGAGATTTTATTGAAACTGATCGGCTGAGTGAAGATTTAATGGAGCAGCAAGAAAAATTTGATTCCTTGGAAAGCAGCAGTTTGTCTGACTGTGACTCGGAGCACAGTGAGTCTTTTACGACTAGCAGAGCTTTTGTCCAATCATTTGACAAAAGCCAGTGTTCTCAGTACAGTGTTGAGTTTGAACTCAGTAAACAAACTGAAATGGTTCAACATGAAACTGAACTCTTTGATTTACCTGAGGTCACGCCTGATTTTTGCGAGTCTTTTGAGGAGGTGAATACTGAAACCCCAGAGCTGGCTTCCTCAGATTTTGACACACTTTATGAGCATGAATTAGACATGGAAGAACAGTACAGTTGTTCTGAAACCTCTGAAGAACTCTGTATTTCGGAACTGTTTGAACAATGCTGCATGCTTGATCAAAATGTAACATTTGATCTGCATTCACAACACTGCGGATATTTTGACCAATGCGAGCTTAACAATCAAAACATGCCCTCTGAATGCCATACCACACATTTTGAATCCTCTAAATTGTGCCAGGCCTCTAAAGAAAGCCAGCCAGCTGGGGTCTCTGAGTCCACTGAATACCAACCAGCCAAACAAGAAGAAGCTAGAGAAGACGGCAAGATAAGTGCACAGATTGTTCCGGAATTCTATACGGGCTTAACTGAGAGCCAGTTTTCTGATGATGCTGCCGATCACACTTCAGAGCAGTTCTCTGAATTTTATGATGAAGAACCAGAGTTATCTAACTATAACCAGTTGTCTGAAAATGATATCGAGTGTGTTAAGACTCTAGAACAATGCTCAAGTTGTGGGAGGTACTTTGAGAAATGTGAAAGTCCAAAACAATGCAGTCCCTCAGAGCCTACTGACTGTTCTGAGAACCCATTACAAAGCAAACCTGTTGAAAAGTGCCTGGAATTGTGTGAGTCCTCTGGAACACTGTGCTCTGTGTTTAACACCTCTGAGCTCCCTAGAGAAAGGCTTCCTATTGAAGCTGACACAAACACACTTAGAAAGCGGCCAGTGTGTGACATGATATTTTCTGGATCGATGGAAAACTTTGAGGCTCGTTGGATCTCTCAGTTTCTTGCAGATCACAGTCAACAAAACGGAACCTGTGTAAACCAGGAGGACAGTGTTGTAATCACTAGTCCAATTGATGACTTACTCACTAGCGATGATAATGTTGATTCTGAGCCTGTGACTAAAGATTATGATCAGTTTAGTGAGGAGAAAATGCTCTGTGCAGTGTGTAAAAAGAGAGAACAGGAGCAGTTGAGTCATTGTGAACCTTCTCAGCTGTTTGAGCTCTGTGGTGGTGAGACTAGAGATTTTGAACTTGGCTGTACTGAGAGCAGAGCTGGAGAGTTGGTAGTTAAAGCAAGTTCACTGGATGAATATAGTGAGGAAGAATATGCAGACTGTACTGATAGCAAGAGCCAAGGCAGCACTGAAACAGAAGAATCATTCAAAAGTTTTGGTGATGAGCATGACACTTTGGAAATCTATCCTGATCAGTCTAATGAAGGACTGAATCTCTCGGAGAATGATGACATCTATCAACTTTATACTGTTCACAGCGAAGAATCATTTGAGTTTAGTGGTGGCCCTGATACCAGTGATATGGTAGATGGACATGAAAAAGATAATGAATTAAGCTCTGAACAATACACCGTGAGGAAAGAAAGCCATAAAGCATATGCAGAAGTGCAGTGTTCTGGAATCTCTGTAGAAACAGGTCAAGATCACCAACTCAGCACTGAAACTGTGGAGGTCAGTCAGGGTGAAGGGTATGAACTAAATTTTAATGGTGAGGGCACAGCACTGCCTGCTGTAGAATTTCTAGCCAGTGAACTCCCGTGTGAAGAAGAAATCATTGTACCCTATGAGGAAATCTGTGTGCTGGAGCCCTGTGAAAGAACAAGCGAAGTTTCTGAATTTACCACAGAGACTGAAAACACTTGCAAGGCTTTCTCAGAAGATATGTCAGATCCCCGTTTTATTCAGGTCACATGTCATGAACAAGAAATCACTGCCCTTGAAACATATACCAAAGAGAAAAATACTACAAATTATGAAGTCTTTGACACAGAGGCCTCTGAACTAGCGGAGGAAGTTAAACAAGACATCGCTCCTGATAAAGGACTTGTGAATGAAGCACAGCACATTCCTTTAACAGATGAGACCCTGGTGGGAAAGAATGGTGAGGGCCATGATGAAGGCATTGATGAAGCAGAAGGAGGTCAAGGACCTTGTTGTGGAGAGATAGAAACATCTGAAGATGATAAAGCCTCTATATTTGACTTTGAAGATGCTACTTGTGATGCTGAAGAACACAACATCTTATGTGATGAAAAAGATGAAAAGATCAGTGCCCAAGAGCTACTAATCATTCAAAATGCAATTGAGGTGCAGTCATACACAGACAAAGAGCCTCGTAGTGCATCAGTAGGTCAAACAGACAAAACAGAGCTTGAGAATCATTTCCCAGCTCATTGTGAAAAATTGGAAGGACTGATACATCAGATTGTGAGAAGTGAAATGCCAAAACATGGCACACAAGATGTCTTGATCAAGCAGGTCGATGAAGAACAGACGTCCTCAGAACTAATCGCTGCTGAAGACAGTGAGGCCTCAGATGATGAGGAATTCCCAGAGTTTTGCGAGTGTGAATTCTGTGTGCCAGCTATAGAGCAGGTAAAGTGTTCAGCTGGTCTCATCTCATACTGTAAACAAGGTAACGAGTGTTAAGTGGTACTTGATTGTAGCTGATGCTGTTTAGGATTACAGAGCATGTTATGTAAGCTTTGATGTTCTAAACACATGCTTAACTGGCACAGTCATAAGAGGAAAGTGAATGTGGTCTGTGCATGTCTGTGTGTGTGCAAGCTCGTACAAGAGAGACACACTTTTGGTTTTATCAGATCTTTTCAAATGTGTCGAGCAACTTGAGGTTTGTGATGGTCTTTGAAATTAGATTAACTTGATGACAGCAAGGATTGAATATGGAAGCTACCAACAAAACTTAAATAAGGAAAGTTGCTACCAGTGTTGCGACTCTGATTGCAGAGCACATGGCTTGTTATTTAAGTCAGAAGCTTCTGTGAAGATATGATCTGCACCCTTTCCCAACACGCTAATGAACGCGGACACATGTCGGGAACAGTCTGAGCCGTGCTTTCTGTTTGCAAATATATATCTTCCTCTGGGAAGGGAGTTAGTTTCTGTCAAAGGCCCTGTGAGCACGTGGTACATTTTGATCAAGAAATGACTGGCCCACAGACTTGTAATTCCACCCCAGCAGCACATGGTCACACGATCTGACTGTGGAATGCAACCATTCAAAGGGCCTTCCTTATGCCCCCTCATGGACACTCACTTCCATATCTTAGTTCAGTCACCCATTAAAACCAGACGCACACACATGTATGACTACTTTATTTTGTCCACACTGTATAATAATGTTGACCTGCTTTTGAGTGGCTCAGTTGTTTGATTTTTGATCTGCATCCAAGTTGCAATGTTTGCATTTCATGCTCAAATATGCCATCATGTATTCCATGCAACTGTGCTTGATATGTCTTTTCACAGGTGCCGGTCAAGCCACTTCTTCCACAGATAAAGTCTAAAGACGTAGGGAAGATCTGTGTAGTAATCGATTTGGATGAAACACTAGTACACAGTTCATTTAAGGTGAGCTAAAGATGTAAAAATATGCTTTTCCTGCACTACTTCATCTGTCTGGAGATGAGATCATTGCTTGTTTAATCCATGGGATCTGCTTGACGTGACTGATGTGTGCAGACATACAACACCAAAGTTTAATAGGCATAGATCAAACACCAGGGGGTTGATCACCTTCTCAAGATGATGCAGCCGTGATGTCTACTAATATGATACACCTTAGCAAATAAGTAACATGAGGAGCAGACAGCAGACACAGTCAGCTTTGTCAAGGAACACACACACTGCTTCCTCTACAGCAACACCTCATGTTTGATGACCAGGGGCACAGCAGGAGATGCATTTCAGAAGTCACTAAGGTTCCCAGTACGGCCTCGTCCAGGGTCAAGTGACAGACACCTGATCGTTTACATGCTACATGCTTATCAGGGATAGAACCATATGTGTGTAAACGATGTTGAAAGTGACACTTGATCGGTTGCAAAGCTTTAAACTGGTTTACAAATGCACTCAATAAAAAAAGCCCGTTTAGAATCGGAATCGTCAGTTTTCTGTCAGCATTAGTTCAGAAGCATAAAATCTTGCCAGTATGACGTTTGCTATTCAAGTTTGTGCTTGTGCTGTGGAGAAACCCAGTCACCCTGATTTGACTCTTTATGGAAGATTGTTTTTTCTCTGCCAAGTTGAAACACATTACATCAGCCAGCAGTTATGTGAGGCTTTAATGAAAAACAGACGGATGTCGAATTGTTCTCTTGGTAGGATGGTGTCAGAAATGACGCTGTTGTTTCTCACAAGTGGCATTTAAGATTAGTGAAGCCAGTGACACCTCTTTCACAATATCTTATCTTTACCGCATGAAGAGTTTGTTGAAGTCATTTCTTTTTAGAGTAACTTTAGGCTGCATTTTTTGTTTACATGGTTATTAAGAATTTATTTCTCACTAAAATTGTGGTTTGGTTGTGAATGGTTTTTTTTTTTTTCTTAATGTTATTTCATAGTCTAAGAATGTAGATCATGGGGTCTTGCCCTACTTAATACCACATATTCATGATTAACTGAACATTTCATATAAATGTTTTTGGAGCTTTAAATATATCTGTCTGTGATATATTATGAGACTGTGAGATACAATAATGTCAGAATAACTGAAGACTGGACTGGACGTACCAGTATGTGAGATACAATAATGGACGTACCAGTATGTGAGATACAATAATGGACGTACCAGTATGTGAGATACAATAATGGACGTACCAGTATTGCTCTTGCACAGATGTATCATTATTGTGTACGTAGTATAAATAAATAATAATATGTGTTGCCCAAAGACAAACATGTCTGCTCTGAGGCTTCCGATTTCAAGAGGTGACATTATATGGTGAAGTTGATCATCTTTCACTCCTCAAAATAACTTGTTTGGATTTTTTTGCCCTCAACAGCCAGTGAACAATGCAGATTTTATCATTCCAGTGGAAATTGATGGGGCCGTACACCAGGTGAGCACTTCCGTGGTTCTCCACCAGGTTTCCTTGAATGTGAAGGGCAGCGCCCTACTTTTCCACCTCTCTTAACCGTTCCTGCCCATGTTACCGTTATCTGTTTGTATTTGTAATCCTAACATGCCATGAAGTGAACCTGAACTCCTCAGTTTTATGTCCATGTACTGCATCACGCAGCGGTGTGCTACCTGACTGCAGCACGGCCTTCACACGCTTGACAACTTTCGGCAGCAGGGGGGCTATTTCCGTGCCCCGACGAAATGGAGCGAGCCTGACCGGCTTCCCGGAACCTGCTGTCCTTCGGTCTCTCTCGGGGGTCTGTTCCCTGGTGCCCTCAGCCCCTTAAAGGACACCTCTGACCGCAGCCCTGAACTCCAGAACGCTTCCCACCAGCTCAGGCTTCCGCCTGGTTCAAGTAATCCAGGATAGGCTTGTGATGACGGGGAGAGCCTATTCGGGATAACTTGGTTCAGGAACGAGACCACCAGCTTCATAAATTAGTCTGGCTGAACCAGTGCCCAATTGTAAATCAAACCATTTTATGAGACATCATTAAATGTGTGTATCGTTTGACGGCCTATAAAGTGGCTCTTGCTCTGTAAAACCATATCAAGATGGAGTGCAACATTTAACTTGTTTACTGTTGTATCTCTCTTGCAGGAATTGTGTTAACATTTTTTTAAAATGACTTGATTCAGTTCCAGTCCATCTGTCCATCTATCAGTGCTTGCATCAGATTATCAGTCTATTTATGGCTTTCAGATGTTGTAGCTGTTAGATTCAGGCTTTAGTTATGGATGCTTATGGAGGTTTCATTAAGGCAGTAATACTTGTCGTTGTTGCCCCATGATCCTAGGTTTATGTGTTGAAACGACCTCATGTGGACGAATTTCTAAAACGGATGGGTGAATTATTTGAGTGCGTGTTGTTCACTGCAAGTTTAGCTAAGGTAGGCACTTTATTTAATCTAACAGCATTCAGCATTAAAAAAAAATACAGTGATGGAAAAAAATTTCACGGATGAAAAACACACAAGCCACTTTTGAAAACAATCCGGAATGAACTAAATACATGTGGCCTCTGCACTTCCATGTCCGACTCCGGTTCCTCTGTCTCCACTTGTGCTCGTAGTACGCAGACCCTGTCTCAGACCTGCTGGATAAATGGGGAGCATTCCGCTGCCGACTTTTTCGGGAATCCTGTGTATTCCATCGTGGAAACTATGTCAAGGATCTAAGCCGCTTGGGCAGAGACCTCAACAAAGTCATCATCGTGGATAACTCACCAGCATCATACATCTTCCATCCAGATAATGCTGTATGTCTCTCTTTGCCCAGGTTTTTTTTTATGTATATTTGTATAGATTTTGTCGGACTGTGTGTTTGCTTGATCAATTGCTGCTTTTTTTGCTAACACAACGCAGGTACCTGTAGCCTCCTGGTTTGACGACATGTCTGACACCGAGCTGCTGGATCTGCTCCCGTTCTTTGAGAGACTGAGTAAAGTGGATGATGTGTACGCTGTGCTCAAACAGCAGAGGACTAGCAGCTAGCGTGTTCTGTGGGGCAGCTTTCACTACGGGGTCCAGGGAGGCTGGCGTTTCCTGAGCACCACCTCTCCGCTAATAGGATCAGCTGCCCGGCTTGGTCCTCATCACCTACCCAGAATTCCATTTGCAGGAAGTTCGATGGAGAGACAGAAGAGCTGATTGAAACTTGGTATGGCTGAATGATGGAACAGTGAAGGACTGCTTTATCACACACACACATTACAAAAAGAATTTTATTGATTTTTTTAACACTTGAATATGTGTTATTCCTCTTTTTGTAACTCTTTTTTTCCACTTTAAATGCAAGGTAGAGGAAATCCCTGTTTAATTGACCATGGAGGAAAAACAGTTCATTATCATTGAATTTTGGACTATTATGAATGACTAGATTTAACTTTTTTTTTTATTTTTGTGTCAAATTAAAGAACAGTTCTGATATGTTGACAAATACGCTCATGTTTCACTATGTTAACATGCACTGTATCAGTTGTTTTGGAGTGGATGGGTCATTCTGTGAGGAAGTCAGTGAATCAATATTTTTTTCTGAGCCCTTACTGAGAGGTAAGGGAACTGTGGTTGCTCCAGGGATAGCTCTGCTGAAACAGTGCTATCAGTGTACAGATATGTAGTGTAAATTAAAGTGACACACAAAGATGGTGAAAGGATTTTATTTATTTTTTAATTAATTTATTTTTTCTCACTGCCCACTGCTTACGTAGGTAAAGATTGGAAGGGTAGAAGAAGGTGTAAGCATGAAAAGCAAAATTCTGTCTAGTGAGCCAAAGATAATTGGAATTTGATATATTTTACTACCTATTTTCAGTCTTAGTTATTAAGTCATGGACGTATATAAAAACTCCAAAGGAAGTGTTGGAGGAACACATTGTCAGTGTTTGATTCTACTTCAGTATGTTTCTCATAGGAATCCCCATATTGTGTCAAAGGTGTATGCATGCATGTACTTTACAACTGTCATGTGAAACATGAGATGATTTGCCAATATGTCAGTACGATCTTTAAACCCTCATTTGCCCTAATGAGGTTACCTCACACACCCAGGTAGGGACAAAACCTATGAATGTCAATCATATAAAATACTATGCTGTTTGCCTTTAAAAAAAAATCTAGCCGAGAATTTAAACTGCTTATAAAAAGGATCAACCCTTTTCCTCGCCCCATAGTAGATTTTTAGAAGTGAAATTCTTCTCTTCGGTTACACAATCATATTTGTATTTCACAGAGCTACGGATGTATGAAAGGGAAACTAGCGTGGAATCTCAGCTACTGAGGATGCTGATTTCAGCCTGTTGCAGAAAAATAAGATAAATGAACTTTTAAAAATTAAACATCACATGCTTTAATTGTATTCTGAAAGGCCAATGAATAATTATAGTAATCTTTTTTGTGGGACAATATAGAAAGTGCTCTTGTCTTATACTGTATAGTTTTAAATGAATAACAGTATGTTATTTTTGAGTTTATATCACTCACATAATTAAAGAAGCATTCTGGAATTCTGTTTGTTACCAGCGGAAGCACAAACTATGTGCACAATTAAGTTTTTTTCCTTTGTTTATTACTTTAACATAAGTAAAACTCCCCCAGCTAACCCTTGATGTGCCTTGGTTGTGGGTATTTAGCTTTCTCTGAATGTGGACCTAAGTGTTGCTTTGCACGATCAGATGGACTCTTTCGCAAGTGTCAGTGTTGCTGTGATTTGTGTTGTTCAAATAAGATGGAAAGAGGAAATGATGAGGATGATGATGTTGATGAAGATTCAGTTCTTTATAACATTGGTATTTTGTCTATTTGTCTATTTTTAAAGGCATTTTGATGATAGTATGACCATGATGCTTTCTCTTATAATAGTGAACATAGTGCCATGCCAAGGGAGAATGATTCGTTATTCATAATATTGGCCTAAAGGTTTGAGAAGTGCTTCATTTTGACGAGCACGATTGGTTTTCTCTTTTCATCTTTTACTTGAACCTGGCCAGGTATATTCTTGTGTTATTGCAATAGCATTGAATGTACAGCAACGCATATTCTTTGTTATTTTGGATGTCTGTTCGAGATCCTTTAAAATTACTTTTAATTTCTAATATATCGAACTGTACTTTGGAAATATAAAATGGTACTAATCAGAATACACAAATTCTAGTTTTAATAGGACAAGGAGAAGGTGAAGACAAAGATAAACATCACAGTCACAGTGTCTCTAACTACAGCGGCAGCAGTCTGGCTATGTTTCGGCAAACCATTCTGTTAGCCGTAACTTGTGGGAATGTGAAGTCCTCTGTGATCATGCTTGGCTTTGATGCTAGAGATGTTACTCAGTCATGCCTGACTTGTTACATTCTTGGATGCCTCATCAATCTGAGATGTATCTCGTACTGGTCTTCTCATGCAACCAGTGAGTGGAGAGCAGCTTATGCCCACCGCATACAATGGGTTTTGCTGATGTTTACTTTGGAAAAATAAGCCTGTGCTTTTGTAATTTCTTTGTAACTCAGAGAAACGGTGGCTTATTTAATCATGCACTTACCTTTTCTAATCTAAAAAGTCCAATTTCAGTTGAGTTAAAAAAACTGAGTAGCACAGGCAGTTTATCTTCTTTCTATCCCTTTCCTCTCCCCAGTCGCCTCATTTTAAAACCCAACTCTTCATTTTCTGCTTGCCTTTCTGTGGGATGCTGTTTGTGTCATGAGGTCACTGTAAAAAGGCTGTAATAAGTATTGTCTGCTTCAGCAGTCTGCTGAGGTGGTCAGTTTCTAGTGCAATTCTAGCACTCACACTGTCTTACTGTATGACGCACAGGTAATGGAGGAGTCATTGTAGCCAAGCCTGAGTACGTAAAATGACACTAAGCACAAGTATTGACCGCCAAAGCCTTCTAAATGTGTTCATCAGGGTATTAAAAGATGGCATCCAACAATATGAATGCAATAGGTTGGAACAGCAGTACTGATCTGACTGCTTTGTCTAGACGGGCCTCATAAAAACAGATTTTAGATCAACCTTCTTGCTCTGTGGTGCTTTAGCAACCCCTGGTCCTAGATTAGAGCTTGTGAGCATGTGATGCCTTAACTCATGAAGTCACTGTGTTTGTTAGGAGAAAGGGCTCCCCCTGGAGTCCAGTAATATGCAGTGTTTCCTGATTTTTTTTTTTTCTGGCTTCAGCTCTAGTCTTGAGTATTAAAGCTGTCATCTCATGGGTCCATAGCTAGGGTTCCTCTGCCTGATAATGATGTCTTATGAAGCATTATGCAAATGAAGTGGATTTGTAATTAACCAATCAGCATCCTGTTGCAGTGACTGTAACTTTCACAACATAACTTCATTCTGGAATGGCCAGTGGTTTCTAATGCTGCAAGAACGTGGACAACTATGAAGGCCCTCCCACTAACATGCTAAAAAAAAAATATGCACCATGTTTACTATATTCTTTGGTAGCAAACTCGGAGTAAAATGTTTGGGAAGCCACAGACCCTCCTGGGTAGTTGACTGGGGTTTAAGTGTCCATTTTGAGATGTTCTGCTAAAAGGGTAACATGATGTAGCCTTTCCATTTATTTACTGCACCCAGCTGCCCTTTACTTTTTTACTGTATCACCCCCCCTTTACATTTAAACAAACACAAAAAAAGCACATTTGTTTCACATGTTTGTATGTCTGGTAATGTGCATAGAGCAAACCAAATTTGGCAATAATAGGCTTTTTTTTGTGATCTGGGAATAGGAATTGCAAGTTTAAAGTTGACTATAACCTAGTTTTAAAACTTTTGTAATTTTTAATTGTATTTTACTGTTTTGAATGAGCTATATCATAAATGAAAGGAATGAAAAGCAGTCTCGTGTTTGTTGATTATGGGAAAGTTAGACAAGTGGAGCTTGGATGGAAAACACTACAAGCTTTATCAGTAAAGCTTATTTTATTGGATTTTTAAAGCTTGGGTTCAGTTCTTAAAACTCAGTAAACATTTCCATTCTCTTCAATGACTGTTTCCTTAAGCTACTGTTCTGATATATGTACTGATTAAACATAATCCTGATGTTAGCATTCAGTAACTTAGCCTTCCTTGGTAACCTTTTGACTGTGTGACTTTGCACAACTGTGTAACTATCTCCTGATGTGCCTTTAAGCTGCATTCCACAAAACCGCATTTATTATATATATATATATATATAAAAAATCATCTATACAAAGGACAATGTACATACATTTAAAGGTATTAGAAACTTATATCTGAACGAATTTAGTTTTTTTTTTTATTATGAATACGCGGCAGTTTCTTGACACTGTAACCTTAGTCTACAATTATTTTCATTGCACAGAAATACTTAACATTTGTATTAAATCACCATGTATAACAAATCAGCTGTAGCACTGTACCAACACACTTTTAGAACTAATAGTAAACCTAGAGACCTGGGGGAATCTTGTATGTTTCATTTTCAAGCAAGAATAAAAAAAAATTACAGTTTAATACATTTTATAGTGCAGGCCTAAAATTTCTGCTCAGTGCAAAACCTTTAGATTGGCTGGATAGATGTAGGCCTAAATAAGAACAATGTACACTACTTGCAAATATGCTTTTAAACATCTTACTCTTGATCAATTAAAAAAGATTTCAAAAATTTTTCCTTTCTATGATTTCAATGTATCAGTTGATCTCAACACAAAGATGGCTCCATGTTTCTCAGTGATTATCTGTGAATTAAAAAGAAGGAGTGTTACCTAATAATCAGCTGAATGCATGACACACAAAAAAACAATGTTTAATGGGGGCTTGACTATATTTAATGTGTATTAAGTTTATACTAATATAGGTTCTGGCTTAATATCCAAGAACAGGCATTCCAACTGGCTCCTTACCACAGGAGAAGCACTGGCTACTACTGCACATAATTCAGTGTCACTCACATCTAGGAGACTGGTGTGCAGGCTAACTGTTGCTGCCAGCAAATCTATTTAATACGACCACGTTTAACTTACACACAGACACACTTCAACTTAAGCGGCTTAAGACCTGTTTTGCTCTGGTGATTGTGTGAAGGGGCATTTCAGCACTTCTAATACATAGACATCTTAAAAACAAACATTAACAGAATGTGAAAGACGCTTAGTCTAAATGTCATACTACTATTTAGGAAAACATGCTGCTTACTTTTTGACATGCAACTTTGCTGTGCTTTTGGCCTTTCCTGAAATGAACTCCACTACACCACTCATGCCCTCGAATGTTTGCCTCAGGGTGAGCTTGTGCACTGTCCCCATTTTCTCCAAAAGAACTTTGGGTCCTGGCTGGAGGACCTCTCCATTCAGCATCCATACAGGTGCCTTGTACACAGGCACAGAGACCTCACACGCAAAGCATGCTTCCTCTGGAGCTGTAATTTCCACATCCTGGAGATCCCGCACCATCTGAATTGACTGTGCTGTGGAACCGAAGGATAAGTAACGATTAGAATATTTATGCTATATAAGTAACAATACCACTGTGTTCCAGAGCATCCAGTTATGGTCTTTGAAGGCAAAGATTGGTCAAACATACCTGATTCAACATATAACTTAATTGTTAATTTTAACAGGTGTCATAGAGTTCAGAAATAACCAGATTCCAGCTTGTTTATTTATTCTAGGGACATATTTACATTTGCTATACCTTACAAAAAGCAAACATGCCTTATTATACAAGCTATAGGAAATAAGTTGTTTTCTGGTTAATTTATTGATCTTTCTGTGTATTGTAATATAACGTTTGCATGTTAGCTGTACTGACACGGAGTTGATGTGGGACAATGGAATATATCACAAAAGCAACGCTCGTGTCGAGGCCTGATAAGGTCGATAATTTTGCAACATGCTGTTAAAGTTTCAAGCTGCACAAGTGTGAATACAACGCCGTCATTTCCACTGTCGAGCACGTCATTCACTAGTCGGTGAATTATTCTGAGCTCTTCCGGTGCAATGTTTAAATAAAGTTACCTGTTCTACTAAGCGTGCTATAGTCCCGTCCTGATTGGCTGACTTAGGTGGTAGACCATGGAAATAAAAACGCGATCAGCTCGGTTTGCCTTTTATAAATAATTTTGACACAGACCGAGCGCCGTAGTGGTGATAACATTATTGCAAAAGATGAGAGGAGTTATTTCCCCACGAGTATTTGAAACTCCTTGTCATGAGTGCAAATGCATAACATTTTTTTTTTTTTATCATTTTGAAACATTTAAATGCTAATTCAACATTCGGAAATATATATTTAATTAAAGTAATGCTGCTCATAAAGCGTCCAAATGCCTAAGTAAATGAGATATAAGTGGAAGTCTACCACATTGCAAATGCAAACAGAATTGTTGAACTTGAATTTTGAGCTCAAGCTTAAATGGTTGTATGTGGAATATTTGAATTCAAATTTATGATTACATGAAATATATTTTCATTTTCATTTTGATACTGATACGCTTCCATGTTCGGACACAGTGTTGTCATAGCATTGTAACAAAATGCACACGTATGCAAGTATCTACAAATGTGTAATTATGTGGAATTTATCTCACCTTCAACAGTAAGCCGTGCAGAAGATGTGTAATCTCCCACCTGGACGCTATAAATACCTTCGTCCTCTAGCGCCACCTGTTGAATAACGAGCTTGCGATAACAGCCTTCGCTACAGATCTCGAAGCGCTCTGACGGCAATATAACGGTACTGCCTTTGTACCAACGGATGCTGCACCGCGGGTTGGACACCGTGCAGTCCAGTATCACACGTGTCTTCTCCAAAGCTGTTTTATCTTGTAAAGGCTTCACTATGTTAACAGGAAGTTCTAAGGATATAGAAGAAAACATATTTGTTAGACTACCTTGCTCTCACACAACTCTAACATATAAAAATGAATAGAGACAATAACAATAAAACATAGATAATTAAAATGAACCAAACATTAAATAAAATAAAAGTGTCTACTTACTCTTTACTTCCAGGTAAGCGATTGACTCAGTTTTCTTTGTAACAAACTTGATCTCTCCCGAATCATCTATCTTAACATTGCATATTAGAAGGAAATGCTTGGTTCCTGTGTGTTAGAACGGAACATGGATTAATCACAATCAAGACAGGGCATGGTCCTCCACTTCAGAATCAAATTTAGGCTTTTGGATAATGTTTAATTATTTAGGCATATCCTCCGTAAAATGCCTATTGGTCAAATGCAAGATAAAGAGGATAATTTTTAAAGAATTTCGTTAAGTAATTTTGGACTTAACTAGAGAAGAACCGTAAACTAACCTTCTTGACGGATCTTGATGGTGCTGGTGGGTTTGATTTTCTCTCCGTTCTTGAACCACTCTCCCGGTGTATTATCCAGAGATACTTCACACATAAAAACGGCATTCTGATCCTCTTGAATTTCCAGATCTTCCAGGCCCTGCAACACTTCCAGCTCCCTCTCTGTTCCAATAACACATTAAATTACTGCATAGATACATTCAGTTAAATGTACATCCTTTGATTTTAGAGTGACAGATCATAAATATTCAGCACTATTTGCTCTAAAGGTGAAGATTTGAAGGGTAATAGTGAAACCTTCAAAATATTATGCAGTGGCAGATTCAAAAGCCAGCTCCCAGAAGCCGGAATAAATGTGATAATTTGAAAATGACTACAGTATTACTTCCATTGCACTATTGTTAAAGTCAAAAACTGATTCTCAGATGAGTCTTGGCTGTAAAAGTAAAGCTGCCCAAGTAGTAGTACTGTTTTTTTTCTATAGGTGGCAATGTTGTACTGAAAATCAGTGTACACTGGTCCTGCTGAGTCTTCACACTGTTTTAATTACACACTGAAGTTTAAAGCAGAGTCATTTCTACAGCTCCTTTCATTACCATAGACTTCCACAGAGCAGGAGGTAGCGGTTTCTCCAGCATCACACACATATACGCCTGAATCTCCAAGCTCACATCTCAAAATCTGTAGGAAGCGTTTTCTCCCCATGGAGTATATACGATAGTTCTTCCCTGGTTTAAGGTCTAGCCCATTCTAAATCACAGAAAAAGACTTTAAATCACACAAATTATTGATACAGCAAAACTAATTATCTTAATGCAAACAAAACAATAATTGCAGAGTCAGAATTATGTAAAAGTAAAAAGATTTTTTATTATGTATTTTTATTTTATTTATTTTTACCTTTGTCCATTTTACATCCACGTTATGCCTGGACAGTTCACACTCGAGGGTAACTCCAATGCCCTCTGGGAAACTGCCATTTTCCAGCTTTTTCAGGATGGACACTGGTGTTTCTAAAGAAATCAAGGGCAGAAGTTTTAAGTTGTGCCTTTAATTTAAATCAGTCTGAAAAACAAACATGCATAAACAAACATAATTTTGGGAAACACCTTTAGGTGTGACCACTGTACTGATCACTTTACTGATCACTTTACTGATCACTTTACTGATCACTTTACTGATCACTTTACTGATCACCGTACTGATCACTTTACTGATCACTTTACTGCCTTACTTTTAGGAGGCTTAGCCCAGCTTGCTGATATGAATGCATGACCATATAAGTAACTTATTGGTATTCTTAGGTAGCTGCTTAAAATGATTGCAATCTTGATTTTATAT
>JAOYMR010000006.1:24119584-24138190 GCA_025802075.1 Tenebrosternarchus preto | reverse complement strand
TACTATTACTAACAAACACATTTTGTTTCAGTCTTTGGTTTTAGGGGACTTTCCAATACTTTTATTTTCCATGATGAAAAATGTACCTATTAAGCTCTGATGTTACCATAGCTCTTACTATGCTCTGTTGTAGTGTGGTCAAACTGTCTGTCGGTTTGTTGCATGGTGCATGGAGACGCTTAAAAAAGTATACAGCCCACACAGTATGCTGCGCTGTTTTTGTAACTCTCCCTTAGGGGGTGTTATGGGGAGATTAACCTCATGTTTGTGATTCTTATTTAATTAGGCTGCCCTCTGACCTCAGTGAAACTGCACCTTTCAACCATTCCACACCCTACCTCTCTTTGCTCCTTACGTCTGATTGTCGACATGCATTCCTGGCCAAGCCTCTGATCCGAGCCGCTGAAGAACAAGGCCTGCTTCTCTGCTCTTCACTCCCTGCCGGGTTTTCCTGCTTTTAGGGTAAAATCCTTCTCCGCCTCGATAAGAAGTCGTATTTGTGCTCCACAACGGTTGCCGTTTATCGTCACCTGTCCATTTTGCCAGGCCGCTGGTTAATAGCAGTTCTGGTTAGCGCTGCCTCGACAGCCTCCTTTCGTGCTCTGTGGAGGTTCCACAAGCTGTGCCGTTCAGCTCTGAGACACCGCGAGTGTCATTGTTCGTGGAAGACTGTTAAATACTTCTGCAGCTGCTGCTGTCTCCTAAAAATACTGGCAGGACCGATGACAGCAGTGAAGATAAGTCAGGCTCTCCATTCACTTTGCTCGCAGTGGCTAAAGATAGATTGGATGGCTTGTCCATAGCAAATTGCATGGTTTACTTGAGACCTTGCAATAAAACCTAAGGAGAAAGGCCGTAGCCTTCTGGCCTCTTAAAAACGTTCAGCCCATTAGACTGAAAACTATTTTAGTAAAAATGGATTTTTAAAGGTTATTGTTGAGATGGCCTGTTGCACTTGCATCTAGGTCTTCTGTATAAAAGTTCCATTTGGGAACTGTTGAGCCCTTTTTCAGACAGAACGCCGCAGTGTTTCTGTTGGATGAAATGAAAGTGCTTTGATACGACTCCCCTGTCTCCCTGTGGGAAAAGCTTCAAATGTGAAGATTTGAAACGGTCAAATCTGTAGGACACCCACATGCACGTGTGATGTGGTCTGTGAATGTGTGAGACTAAGCACGGGGGGTACTGACCCTCAGCTGTTGAGAAGCTCACGTCTCCCAGTCTCACCCTCCCTCCTCTCATTTCAGCCGTTGGAAGTAATCCGATCGTGGACCAAGCTATGAAACTAGGGTCCTGGCAACGAAGCAGTGCGCCTGAGCTGCTTTGTACAAACCTGCGGGGATTAACAGTTCTCTTTTTGAAACTTCTACATTCATTGGGCTGCTAAGAAGAAATTAGCAAGTGCTAATAGAGTCTTTTTACTCTATAAACTGGTTTAAGTGCAGGCTGTACACAATGTGCTATTAAAATCCGAACCATTATAGCCTGTTAATCTGGAATGGATGTGAATCCAATCATCCATTACTTGTATGTATTACAACAAGAATCTCCTAAACCACATGCAAATTAGCAGCGTAGGCAGGGTTCTGTTTACACTACTTAATCTTATCTGCCCCTCAAGTCCCTTGTCTACACCTTATTAACTTTTGTTTTAGACTGTTTATGTTTCATGGCGTTTATAGTGTCAGTACCAAGCTTTTCCTAAAAGCAAATCTTCACTGCATCACCACATTATCTCGTTCAGTCACTTGCCATGTGTTTTCACTATATGCACACAGACTTCATGATATTAACTGTTCAACATGGTCATGGAAATTTCTTTAAAGGTTTTAATGGTGCCATTCCAATAGTTATCGTGCTCTTGCTTACGTCTATGACTGGGAGAGCTGGATCTGAAATATTACTTGAGCGTTATGGAATCTTCCTCATAAATATTTGTCTGAATCAAGGGAGCTGTGTGTGTTGGGTTACATTAAGACACTGATTTACTTGTGCTCTTAACATCAAGGTGTCAGATTGTGTTTTTTTTTCTTTTTACCTTCTTTTTTTTGTTCAAATTAAACACAGTATGTTTGTAGAAATGTTTTGTACTTAATTCAAAAAAGCTTTATGTGCTGATTGCAAAGGTACAAATATTCTGAAGTACAAATGGCTGTAAATATTACTTCTAAATATAGCAGAGCTCTCTTCCTCCCCCTGCTGGCAGGAAAACTATCACAAAATTCGAAATTTCCCCTCTTGGTGATATTCATAGTTCATAATATTGATATTATTGCATCATTGCAATATCCTTAACAGTATGTTATTGCATTTTGTTTTGTATCAAAAAAGCAGCTCTTTTAAGTTGCACTCTGGGGGAAGAAATCAAACATTACATCCACTGTTACACATTCACCATTATCCAATAGTTCTGCAGTATAGATGCCATGTAATAATTTTGGAATTTTGTTGATTCAGTGATTCAAGGGGTTTGTGTTATAACATCTAAGTAATTGCTAAAGGTACAAAAGATTTAAACCCAGCATGTCAGTTCAATACAGTTATTTTTCAATCTGTTAATAGTCATATCAACAGATGTGAGAATCTTTAAACTGAAGGTTGAGTGCCTTATTTAATCTAGAATCCATTCAAGGCATTATAGCCATGCTCATATTATAGCCATGTAGGATCTGCCGCATGGTTTTGAGTGAGCGAGAAGGTGTACAGTGGGCTGAGAAAAGTGCTGGGAATGTGGGCTTCGGGAGTTGCCCTCACTCTGGACTGCCCTGGACAGCCCTGCTCAGGTCACCAGGGCACTGGTCCAGGCTCTTCACCGCTGAAAGCAGGGCATGGGCTTGTGCCTCATGCCCCTCCAGCGTGACTCCAAAGGGTTCGGCGGCCGTTTCCCATCCATGGGGCAGCGGCTTGGGGATGAGGCGATACAGATGGCTGAGTGGTTAAAATGTGCAGAACATTTCTACTTAACATATTTTGATGAAGTGCTTTGCCCCAGGGCTCCCCTGAGGGAGAACAGCACTCAGCAGTTGAATGTGGCTGCACAGCAAGTGCCATTCCAGAGAGGACCACGGCCAAAAAGCTCCCAGGAGGAATCAACAGCTATGTCCGCCATTGTTCATTTTAATTCACCACCCAGAACTTAAAAAAAGAAAGAGTGTCTTTTACAAGACACATAGATCATAAGTTGCATCTGACAAATGATCCCATTTGAAAGAATCCATTTGAATCAATTTATGCTTATCATGTTCATCTGTTAATCGGTTCTCAGTGAACAGCTTTTCCTTTCGTTCAGTGTGATTTAAATCCAGTATATCTACTTTATTACTTTTAAGACATATTATATCTTCTCTTTCTGTTAGATAAAAATAAATGAGGATTTCTGAAGTGTCATGGCCTGAAATATCTTAATAAACTATCTCTAAAAACATCACATAACATCTTTAGTAGCCTTACCAGATTTTTTTATGTCTTTCCATAAACAAAATTGTATTTAATGTTGTACACTGGTTGTGATTTTGGTGCATGACTGTGTGTTATGGTGAATGATTGTGTGTGTGTGTGCATCATTGTTATTCTGTTTCAGAAGGGGATAATAATTTTGAAATTATGTTTGCTAATGAACCTACAACATAACCACAATGAGTTGTACAACTGGTCAAGCAGAATTTGGTGAAGATGGTATTGACTGTGCAAGATATTGGTAACTGTCAAAATAGATGTTCTCTTAAAACATGCTTTCCAAGCCTTGTTTTATTAGACCTTGTTTTATTTTAAATGGATTTTTGTTTTATTAGGCTGAAGATCTTTTGTGATTATATCTTTTGTGACTCATTAGTGTGGCCATTACTTCAGCTGTCTGATTGGTCCTCTCATCTGATCTCATCCAATTATGTCTGTTCCTGGAGGAAATGCAGAATTTACTCTTATGCAATTTACAATGCACGTACCTGGCACAACCCCACCGTTTTGTGTTTTCATTTTATTTTTCTATATAAAATATTTTTCTTAATCTCTTTCTTTACGTGGACCAGCATAAAGACAGTGGGAAGCTGCATAGTGAGTGTATTCCTATTTGTTCTTACTGTGCATTTAGGTTGCCAGCTAATTTAATTTAGGATGCCTCTGTAAATCATCTGGATAAAAAAAAAAAAAAAAAAAATTTATTTAATGATTAGGCTCTTAAATTTAGATTGGGCTAAAAGGAAATGTACAAGCAAAACACTGGTACAAACACATCCAATGACTTTTGCTGCTGATCATAAATAATACTCACAGTGAAGTCAAACATGTTATTTGAATACTTGGATGATACAATATCGATATGGTCATTTTTCCGGGAAACTATGCAGTGTTAAGTCGAACATGTGACTAAACATATGTCTTGGGATTTCAGTCTTGGCAGTATTGGTAGGGTGCATCTCACTTTCAGCCATGTGAAATGAGTACCTTAACTGAACTGTTTTCTAGCCTCTCCCCATGTAACAGCTTTGTGCATCACTTTCTGATGATTTAATTAAAGGGTGTTGTGTCCCATATGACCTCATCGATTTGCAGTGAACATTTCTCACAGGATGTTGCAGATTACTCACACATTTACATTACCTTGATTCAGGCCTCCTAGTTGGATTTTCAGTCAAATTAGCCAGCCTTGGCATATGTTCAATGCAGTTATTTTGGTGACCACTGGGTGGAGGTAAAAAGTCAGTCAAAATACTTGGAAAAAGCATACACTTTTACGCTTCTCCTTAGTTTGTTTTTTGGACACTGGTAAATTATATTTCTTTGTGGTTTGTTTGCTATAAATGTTTGTTAATTAGTTCTGGTCTTCTCCTAGTTAAAGCTCTTATTAGGGGTGCAGCATGTACTCTACAGTGAGTATCTAGGTTAGAGCTTAAGCTGGGTTAGTTGAAGCCCATGGCTGCTGAGCTGAGGAAGTTGAAGATACCACCTGATCAGTAATATACCAGGACATACCAGCTTACTGGAGATGTGTGTTGGTGTATACTTTTGTAGACTGAATGTGTAGTCAAGTAAAAAGGGTCCAACATTTGAAATGGGTTATGACACTAAAATGATTCATTTGTTCAGAAAAAAAGCTTCATCTATTAAGAAGAGGGCTAAATCCAATCACTGATTCTTCTCCACCAAGTGCTTTGCTCTTAAATGGTGGTGATGCAGTGCTAAAACCGCTGGCTGGGAAAATAGCTGTATGTTAAAAAGATAAAACAATACAAGAGTCAGCATTAACTTTAACTTTAACCATAGGTACAACCCTGATTCCTTCTCACCATCAGCCCACAGTCAAAACAGGTGCAGCGGAAGGTGTGCTGTGCAAGAACCCTGTGGGTAAGGAATGGAGCAGGTTGAAACCTCTGCTTAAAAGAGCTCGGAAACACTACATAACAATGATGGACCTAAGGCTTTGCTGTAGTGCACTTTCCTTGTGGGAAAGCATCGCTGTAGTCTTCTCACGACCTCCTGTCATGCATCATGTTGTTTAAATGAGCCTGAATCTGTTTGTTTAAATACCACGCATCGCTCTGCTGTAGAGAAAGTCCTTCATGACAATCCTTGGATTACGGAAAAAGGTCAAAGATGTTAAAGTGTTTAGCTGGATTATGATGGTTTTGCTTGAATGGTGAATGCACTGGCTGCTCAGACATAATTGTTAACCCATTAGATTCTCAGGACCCAAGTCCCAAGTCCAAACTCTCATTCCTTTACTCTTGTAGCTTTCATGGTCATTTTAATGTCGTCACTAATTTACAGTAGTTACTGAATAATATGGCGTATGCAAAGAATGAAATAATATATATTATGCAGTTGATTAATTGGGTTTCAAAAGAGCTTAATAGGTTGATAAATGGAGTGCTTCATTCTGGTTCTGTTCTTATTGCCTTGCCTTGAACAGGCTTTTAAAGCACACCAGTTTAGTGAGCGCTGGAGCTCTACAGACTTAGCAAAGGCTTTTGTTTTTAGGCATTTGACAGAGTTGCCTTGAGTACAAATAAGCAAACAAAAAAGCCATCTCAAATTAGGTGAGAACATTTTTAAAGGAAGGCAAGTTTAATTGCCCGTGCACTGATATTCAAATATACCGATATTCAAAACAGATATAAAACAGTTAAATAATGGATGTTGCATTGGTTGTGACCTGATATATGTCCAGAATAAATTTTAATAACATTTTTATGTAATTACATTTAAACCATATATTTAATTTCCATTTTGTTTGCGACTAATCTGCTTAAATTTCAAACTGTTTTTGACATATTGGAACACTAGCCTGACCGGAGTTCCTGAGTTTATTAATGTGGTCTCTTGTTCTAAAGACTCTCTTGATTTAAGTTCCTAGCCCAATTTCAGACAAGGAACTGATGTTATGATCAGATAAAAGCCCTATTACCTGTAGCCTCACTCAGTACCTGAGTTTGACAGTGAGAGAATTTTGGACTGTCTGATCCTTCACAGTGCTGGTCATACACTACACTATATTTAAATTTGATATTTTACTGACTGGATTATGTGTTGTTCTGGTTTGTTAGACACTCAGTTGCAGCTGTGGTGAAACATGAAAATTTTGCAACAATTATAATGTAGTTTCTTGAGTATAAAAATATGTTTCTTGTGTATAATATGTATAATAATAGTTTCTTGACATTTCTTTGAGTATAAAAATAATTAAATACACTTATTGATATACAAGGGGTTAATAATGGCATTAGACATTTTGGTCATTACCCTGCACACTATTGTAAATAGGGCTCTAAATTCAATTTAAATGCTGTTTTAAAATGACATTTAACTACCTACACTACTGACCACCTATCTGCAATCTATTCTTTTGGCTTAATTTGTTTAAATGTTAAATGTTAATGTTTAAAATGCAGTCTAGTGTTGTCTTCTGCTATAACATTAACATTAACGTAATGTTTCTTCTAGTTCACAAAACCAAAAACAGTCCAGAATTGTATTTCATAACTTTCATGAACTTTCCAAATTAAAAAGAAAACAATGAATTAATTTCAGAATGAATATAATTTTTACAGCTGATTTCCTGAAGAGGATTTCAAGCAAAAAATGACAGAAAATCTCTGCTTTCTTGAAGGTTTCATTTTCAGATAAAACCCAATATGACTAAGTCCTCCAGAATGCTGTGGCCCTTCTGCGCCTGGAGCCTTCGTCTGTCTGCACTGGTGGACTTGTTTCTGCACAGACCTGTTACCGCACACCTCCGTCATCACTGGGAGCTTAAAAGTTGGACGACAATCACACAGAAGAACGTAGCACATTTTCTTTTATCACCATCATTGCCCCAGAATGTCTTCCAGAAAAAAACCCTCCTATAAATGTCACTCATCTGACAAGTATGGACATAGGAAAAGTTATTATTATTATTATTATTATTATTGTTATTATTTGTCTCATAGCCAAACTGGAATGATTTTTAAATCTCTACTAACTCTAACCTTGTAGAAATGACTTTAAAAAATGCTGACAGTTCTCTAAAGGCTTGCCTTCATTAACTGTCAGATATGTTGAGCCTAGCTGTTCAAACTTGTCACATTTTTTCCCTGTTCATACCATCGATGAGCCTCTGTGGCCTACAAAGAAGATACTTTGGGGTTTGAAGGCTTTGTTCTGTAAACACTGCTTTCCCTCTCTATATACTCTGCAGCAAAAGTTTCTCATTGAATCCAGCTTCTGCCCCCTGAAAATAACTGAACAAGGAATTCACTTCAGAAAATGAATAAATCAGTATACATTTCTCCCAGGTGGGATAGTGTTACCATTAAAAGGTTAGTAAATGTAGCCAAATGTAACCACGACTTCATAATTCATGGCAAGTCAAAACATTATCCAGCCAAAGGTTCTCTTATAGGCAGTTGTACCACCTTGTAAAACATGTAGTAAAACTTAAACAAAATGCTTACTTTGATGTCTGAAAGGAAGATAAAATCTATTACTCCTATTGGAGTGTCAAGATAAAGCAGAATGTTCCTATGCTGTAGTCTAACATGATTCAGTTCAGGAATCAGGATAATTGTATGTGTGTACATGTATGCACATGCATTTGTGTTTGCAATCACTGCAATAGATAAAATATCAGTTTTGTGTTACAACCTCTTACCAGGTTAAAGGTCAGTCCTGGGAGTCTTGGCTTCCGTCCTGGGAGTCTAGACTACACCGATCCTGTCTACACTGGTCGTGACCTCTACTCCCATGTGAAATATCTGAAATAATATAGTGATAATTCGCTTCTTTTCCGATATGACTTCCAGAGTAGTATTGCTAATATATATTTTTTTCAGTCCTAATAAACTCATTCTGCATAAAACTGTGCTGAAAAGGTCAGATTTGATGTGATTTTTCATGATTGCTTTTCATTTTAACTGCTCGTAGTTTATATTTACTGCAGGTAGAGTAGAATTAGCTCTTGGTTAAGATGCTGTGATCGCCAGAAATGTGTGAAGTGCACTTATCATTTTCGAAAGAGAACATGAAGGCTTTATTTTTTTTTCAAGTGTAGTTTATTAACTTAGACATGGCTGAGTAATAAGTCAAAGACTGAAAAAAATACAGGTCTGAGGTCATGGTCTAATGATGGAGTAAAAATTCCTAGAAATGAATGGTAGCACGTATTTTAAACCTCACAAAGGTTTTACACAATGTCTGCCACCATAGAGTCCATAGTGGTTTTATAAGTCATTAGTTTTAAGGTTATTTTAGAACTTGAGTTTCCTCAGATATTTTTATTAAACTTACCATTATTGCCATGTATCATTTGACTTACTCTGTCTTAATTTTAATTTTTATTTAGGTTTTTTTTTTTTTTTGTACGTTTGCATGTTCTTTTAAGGAGTGTAATTTCAGCATCTTGAATGACCCAAGTAACACAGTTGTCTTAGTGCACTGACATTTTCCAGTCTACATGTAGCTACCAAACTATAACATTAATATCAGATTTAATCTTTTTCCTTTCTTCGATTGTATCCGTGTCTATTCAACACAAATAAAACACTATCAGCCAGTGAAAAGTTAATGAGACCATCTGAATTTTGGTCCCAAGTGGAAAACATTCTGCTGAAAAATTTACGTCTCTGTAAACCAATTTTATTTTTGTGTAGAGCCACCATATCAGTGCAAAAAATAGTTTGGGAGACCTGAAAACAAGGTATAACTTTTTTTTAATAATATTTTTTGTTTTATTTGTTTTAGTGTTAGCAGAAAGTAACCTAAATGTTCTCTGAGATTCTTGCTCATCAGTAGCAGCTGGCAGTCTCACACATGCTAATGTTTGAATCACAATGACGCTCCTGCAGTAGCTTTCCCGTCTTCAACATGAGCACCTGTGACAGTAGTACACACTCATGACCAGTGCACATGTGACAGTAGTACACACTCATGACCAGTGCTTGCCTTCCATGTTTTCTCTATAATCAGGTACGATGGCGGTAAGTATTTGGTGAGAGCCAGCTGTAACCTCTCACTACCTTGTCCTAAATGTAGCTACCTCTTTGATAAAGGAATGCACTGGGAATGGGCCAGAGATACAGGCATGTTCCAACAAACCCAGAGGCTACCACTCACATTTAGAGGTGCTCAGGTTCCAGAAGCTGCCCTTGAGCTTTGGCAGTAAGCTCTGTTCATTCTGTGTTTTCAACTGCTCCCCAGTCCTCATAATTGCAGCCTTGGAGTGTATTGGACCAACTCTGTAGCATAAGGTGCACTTAGAACCCAGGCGGAAAGATATCAGGAAATCAGGCCCCAACAAACAGAAGGAAATTTCCATTGAGTCCATTGAGTCCATTGGAACTATATGGTATAAACTGGAAGACAGGAACGTGTAAATGTATGTGTGTGTTTGAGAATGTGTGTGTGTGTGTGTGTGTGTGTGTGCGCGATTGTGTGTATTCGCATCTTCTGAGTGTTTGAGTAGGAGAAAAACTCTGTACACTTCCTTGCCCAAGTCACAGTGGCAGATAAATGTTATTGGGCAACAGTTAACTCATACCATTCATCTGGTGCAAAAAAAATGTATTCATGGAAGAATGAAAATATTTCATCCACCCTTGCACGGACTGCAGATTAATTCAGTTCCCAAGGTCTCTGTATAATCACAAATTATTTTTGAGGATGTTTGCCCAAATGTTTGCCCAAATTGTAAGCATTTGATATTCCTGCAGAGCTGAGACGGAGCCAAGGTTCACACTCACATGACTTGGATGTTATCAAGGGTAGTGCATTCTTCTGAGGTTGAGGCCCATTTTCAGACATCATACCTGAGAGGGATAGACTGCCTCACAAGTACCCACAGAGTGATTTGAGTGGGTTGTTGTGTGCACTGCTCTTGGACTCACAATGGAATCCATCTAATCCATAACACAAGCACGCAGAGTTAAATAACCCCATGTTAAGTCAACAGTTCTGTTTACACCTCTCTCAGGAGTAAGTTCGTCTGGAAGGAACATGAGATCTTGAGGCAAGTGGTAGGAGACAAAACTGTTAAAAGAATGATGCCATAAAGCTTTCCGGAAAATTCTGCTGTTTTGTTTCCACACTGTCAAAGGGTCAACCATGTTTCCCTAGTCCTTCAGTGTAATGACAGACCAGCAGTCTAATTCCTGTCTCTACATGGACTTTGACTACGTCTTATTCAACTTCCCATGAGACCTACTTTCAGTTTGACTTTAGTTTTTAGCCAATCAAAAGGGGTTAAATCAATGATTCCTGTAACATGCACCACAGTTGTATCTGGATAGCTGTATAACTGTAAAGAGACTGTTTAGATGTAAAATATTAGTGAAATAAACTGACGTGTTCTTTAAGATCATTTTAACCGGATCAGTTGGCAAACTCTGTCGCTCTAAAGATACTCGCAGTAAACTCTGCAAGTTCAACAGAAACAGCGAAAGATTCTGAAACGTCTGCGTTATCAGACTACAAAAGTTTATTACGATCTGCCACTCACGCGTTGCTGCGGGGCGCCACTGAGCGGCGCGTTAGGACCCTGGGGGATAACTCTTTGTCAGACTTTTGGCTTGCTACTTTCCCTCCTCGCTCTATCCCTCTCTCTGCGCGAGGTCTCGGCGCCCTCACATCAGCTGTTCAGCCGGCACGGAGACGCTCCGGAGTGAAAGGAAGCGCGGAAAACTTGAATCTGAATTTGTACATTCCATGTAGCCTTTGGAAAAATTCGGTCAGGAAACCGAGATGAAAAAAAGGTATAAGTGCAGTTGTGGAGTTTTGACTAGGATTTTGTTAAGTTGATTAAAACAGTACAAATGCCTCTTCGTTGCAGGTGTCTCTCGTGGCTGGAGCCACTACTTATGTGCTTCTTGATTTCATTGTCGCCAACTGCATCGCAATTGCCAGGTAAGGCCCAACGTTTCGTATTTTTAAGATACTTATGGTAATATATTTGCAAGTGGGTTTTTTTAAGAATTGCGTGGAGTGTCTGGTTGCATATCACTTAGCAGCCATGGGTACAATTCTTTGATGAAGAGAGCTGTACTGTTATAAGTGACTGTTTGCTACTGTTAGGCTGAAAGTAGGTATTGTTGCAGTGAAAAGGTTCAGTCAGATACATCAGAGACATGATGGTTTCAGGGCAATATTTCAGGTGAACTGACCTGCCCGTTGTTATTGAAAATGGACCAGGAGTTTATTCTACATGTATTAGAATTAATGGTAATGACTTGGCTGTACTTTAAAACTTTAGAACTAAGTCTGAAAACGCATTTGATGGCAGTGCATTATTGGTGTCTTTCCTGATTTGTTTTTGTATCATAATGACGACAGATTATGGCATTATGATTCTTTTCAAAAAATGTCTTTCTTTAACTACATATGCAAGCTGTGTTGTTCTTGTAAGAATATAGAGATGCTGCTGTGACTACATGCATCTAAAAAACATACAACGGCAAAATGACAACTCAGAATGTGAACTGACTTGTTTAATCAAACATTCCATTTAAATGAGCCTGAGCTATTGATTTGAAGACTTCAGAATACAAGACCTGCCTGTCTGGTATAACTCAGCATCCTTGGCTTGGTTGGATAGGACTCAAGTTTTCCACATGACTTGATGTTAGATATTCAAATACCGGTAGGTCCCGAGTCTTTGAGCCCATCTTTGCTGTATATCTTTCTCAGTAGTATGAAGAGGATGTGGTTGGTGTAGTATTCCTAGAGATCTAGAGGCAGTAGAATGTTACATTCAGCACACTGAGAGAAGTGGTCTTGAGGAAGCATTAGCTTCTTCCAGCGTTAATTATTAACCCCCAACTCTTTTTGCAACAGTGCATTTAATTAAAACAAGAGGTCTGTCTGCTGGTTGTACAGCTGTCATGCATGAGGTAGAGAGAAACTGAGAACCCTTTATCAATATTTGATTGGGCAGGGCTCAGAGTGACAACCACTTTACACTGAGAAAAATGTCACCAAATTACATAAGTAATCCTCTAAAAATCCTCTAAAGTCTTTATAGTACTTAGGGAACTCAAAATCAGTCAGTTAAGGGTTAAAATGCATAGCTGTGCAGCCTTGATCTCTAGATACTTCCAGTTTTGGTGTATCAATTCTAAAGGCTATATAAATCTGTCAAACCAGTGTACATACACTGATGGATATTCTGAAACTACTTACTAAATATCTTACTAAAATGTGTTCACACTTGTAGTCCATCATGAAAGAAATTAATCATCTTAAACATGCTAGTATTTTCACTCAAACAGTGCTTAACGAATGTTTATTGCCAACCTGAGATTATTGTGATAAAGAAATCTAAAATCATAAGGATTATATGTAATTGAGATCAGTCATGTTACATTATACTGTAGTAACATTTTAAAAGTTGTAAATTATCTAAAGCCTTCAGTTTATGCATATCAGTTCACTAATGTGACCATTTGAATGCTGCATAGTAGGACGTCTTTCATGTTAATTCAATTGGCACAGTGCTTCCTGCAGCTTATCCAGAGGTAAACAATTAAAATGGAGTCAAAAGTAACAGCCACCAGTCTAAACCTGTGTTAATCTGCAGTGGAGGCCTGCTGCAAATTCGGAAACTAATTATCACAAGAGCAAAGAGGCGAAAGACGGCCAAGATTTTGATACCGAGTCTTGGGTGAATCAATGGAAGCATCTTCACTCCAAATATTTATGACGTCTGTTACCTGACTGTCTTACCACTGAAATCCTCCCTCTCTGATGTTGGTCCATCTCTCCTTCATGGCCGTGCAAAACTGTGATCAATGCAGAGTTATGTTGCCATAAATGTTGGATGAATTCTGTTGCATCAGTTGCATTGCCACACATCGGATACATGTAGAATTTGAGCACCACATATGAAAGTGTCCCAAATAAGAAATAAAAATGTAATATTCAGTGTCTATTTCAGGCTCAAACTTATTTATCCATGTTTTCGGATTTTTTTTTTTTTTTACTATTTTATGTCTGCTCTTCTGTGGTATGCTGGCAATTTCCTTTAAGACCAATAAAGTGTTATCTTATAACTGACAGTGTACGCTGTCAAGCAGTATGAGAAAGGGCCATTGTAGTGTGTGTGTGCTGGGGTTCAGAATGCCTCCTCCTCCTCCTCCATCGTCATGGAGAATTCCTTTTGTCAGGGCCTCCGTTTTCCTTCTTTAAGCACGTGTGCCCTGAGGTGGTGGAGCAGAGCCGGTAGTGAGCAGCTGTAAGGGGACACACTGCTGGCACGTTTAATACACGAACGAGACAGAGCATTAAAAATCACAGCAAACAAGGGACCCCCGCCTGCACCATGTGGATGCGTGAGCGCGGGCGGACAGGAAGTGTCCCGTTGAGAGCAGTGCATGTGCCAATAACAATACGCTCTTCACCAGCAAACGTGTATTCCAGGCAATCCTGCACACCATTAAACTTTGCCTGCTTTTTTTCGTATTTCTCTCTCTCTCTCTCTCCCCTCCCATTTCTTTGTCTTGTATTTCTCTTGTTCAGGATCATTTGTGGATGTGGAAATAGTTTCTGAAAAAAATCTTAAACCAAGATGTAATCCGAGCAGTCTGACCAAAGGAAAGGGTAGTGAAGGTAATTTAAAATGAAGTAATCCAGAACTCAGCAGCTCTGCTCTTGGAGGCAGAAATCAGTAGTATATGAGCACAGATTGAGGATGAGAGCATGAGGGAGTTAATCCTCTGACACCTCTCTCAAAGATTCCCAAACCTTTTGTCACATCTGATATCTCTAGACATCTGTCTTAATCATTCAGCTGCTGAATGGTTTGGTTTGATGTTCAAATCATGCAAGGTTACATTTTATATAACATTTCCCTTTCCATGGGTGAGTTCAAGGAATATGTAAGTTTATTCTTACAGAATGACTTTTTGCTATTTAGAGAAACAAAGTCTAAATTGTATATGTCATACTGTATATTGTGTTAGTGCTTAGAAACAAGTTACTGTTGTTGCTGAGGAAAGTTTTAAGGGTGTGGATCAAACATGATGTGACTTGATAATTGGCTTTGAAGGCAAGCACACTTGCTAAAAAAGCACAGACTGTCTGAACTCGCTCTGTGGATGGTTTCAGTAGAAAAAATGCCGCATTAAATTTGGTCAGCTAAACAGAGTGCTTATCTGTGATTTTTGTGTGGGGCCTTCTTGCCTGCGATGAACACCTTTAGGTCAATGGTCAAGCTGACTTGTGTGAAAAGGGCCATGCTTAACCTCTGTTCTGGCTCAGCAGTTTCCGTGGCAGCCGTAATCCATGGATTTTCCACCCAATAAACAGATTCACTGATGGCTGAAGTTTTCTTTTTCTTCTCGCACCCCTGAGCCCTTGCCAACAGGACTGGGGGGCCCTTTACCATGGGCCAAAACCTGCTGATTTAAGGACGTGAAATGCTTTTCGCTCCTCCTTTCCATACTGATGCACCCATAAAAGCTTACCTCTTCAAAGCAAAATGAGCTCTACTTAACCCACTTCACTAGGGAGGCCTCGGCACGGAGGACCCCAGCGGTTCACAGCCTCTCTACAAGTGTCCAAACTTGAGAAACTGTGCTTTTGTCACTACTTCAGATTTACATCATCGCTGGGGGGACCAGCCACTGCCTTTCTTTGTCTCTCTGTGGCCATCAATCAATCAGGTTCTGGTTAGAGAATGCAGTAATCCCCCCACACTTGCTGTGTGCAAAATAAGTTTCAACAAGTTTTAATGATGCACAACTTTGAGACAAAAAAAACCCAACAAGTTTGTAACAAACTTTGATTTGTGGCCACTTTACCCCCACTACAGCACAATTCTCCCTACACTGGATGGTTAATTTGCATGGCGTACTCAAAACTATGTCTGGAAAAGATGATAAGGGCTGTGTAGGCTCAGTGAAGATGTCATATCATTCTTTTATTCTTAATCCATCCCTCTTGGACTCTTTTTCTGCTTGTCTGAGCTGTTTGACATCACAGGATTGCCTGGATCATACCATGATCTCTGACTAGGAAATGGGACTACAAAGAACCACTTTGTAAATATTGGGTAATGCTCAATAATCAAAGCTAGTAGTAATAGTAGTAATAACCGTTGTGTAATGGACTGAGTGTGTGTGAGTGTGTGTGTGTATGCATTTCAAAGTGAAATGATCATGACCTTAAAATGCTATGCCAGGGCTTTCCCCCTCTCACAAATATTTTTTAAACTTTTATTTTTTATGTAACCATGTTATCTTAACATTTTATCCTAACTTTGCAGTGATTGATTTTTCTCACAAAGTTCACGAGGCGCACAATTGTCTCATATTAATACCCTGCAGTTTTCCTAACACTAATAGAGGATAATTACCGGTGGTGTCTTTATTATGTGCGTACGTTTGTGTATCTCAAACCATTTGACAAAAAGCACAACATATATCTTTAAAAATCTATCCAAAATGTACAGCTCTGATTTCATGTATCAACTTTTCTTTGCTGGTGAAAGTCAACAGTGAATCAGTGCATTTTTAAAGCTGTAGAATGTGTAGTAAAAGATGCATGGTTGTGTGGTACTGAATCTTGGGTAAAAGCACTACATTGAAGAATGCACTAATGCTCTGAACTAATATTAAATACTGCTCTTTTATAGCAGAAATACTGTATTATCCTTTTTGTATAGTGAATGTAAACTGATTACCCACAAAATCCCCCAGTTGAATCAGGAAAGGACTTCCAAGTAAAAGTCCTTTATGTTTTCCTATTCATATATGAAACACTTTGGATTCCCAGCCCCACCCCCTAAAAAATTCCAAAAACATTCTAAAAAGTCAATGTCAGCTGTGTCTCCCTGCTAATGTTACACTATTTTGGCACCATTTTGGTGCTGAATATTGGGTTAAAAGTACTTTAGTTTAAGAATGCACTTTGATGGTCAGTATCAGACTGAGAAACTGCAGGCTAGCGTTGGGCTTCCAGATCTGACCATGTGCTTAGGCCCGAAACCTGACCCAGCTCGCTAATACGAAACACAAAGCTGTGTGCACTGGGAATGGACCTTGTGAGGACCGTGTTGGCTGGGTGCAGCCACCACAGAGCAGCTCGCTGCATCAGGGCAGAGGAATGGTAGCTATTTGGTGCCAGCTGTAAGGGCATGTGTTGTACACAGAGGCTTGTCATTTTTTCCATGCTGGACCACTAGAGATGCCGCTGTGGAGAGAGAACACAGCAAGCAAGGGATGCTCCTGCACTGAATTCACCTGGGTAAAAAGCTGCAGTTTGGCGAGTGTCAGCTGAGGGAACGCCCTTGTGTAGATCCACGGCCCTCGAACTGAATTCCCCTCACCTGTTCGCATTCTTACATTTATGACTGAAATCTAGTCGACAAATTCTGTATCAGATTCACAGCAACATTCATTTAATCCAGTCTAGAAGATTCAAGTCTGCAATGCTTAAAGGGCTAAATACCAATGATGATACATGAAAAGGTGATACATCTGAAGACAGTAAGCCAACCAGTCATGGTTTCAAAACACTAAATTGGAAAGGGATTCTGTACTTTCAAAATCCATCAGATCAGTGTTTGTTTTTCTACTTAGGAACAAGATATGCAGTGAGTTCCCACTGCTATTTTTTGTGTGATCCAAAAGGAATCGGCTTTGCACGAAGTTTACCCAGAACGTCAGCGGTCCTGGACAGTCTCATTCTAGTTCAGGACCATAGAATCACCTCGTGCCAAAAGTGTGGCATCTTTAGTCAAAATGGGAGGGGTACAGTATCTTTCCTAAATAGGACAGTGCATATCTTCATCCAGTAAAACCTTTTTGAACAGATGTTGCGGATGCAATTCTCCCCTTCATCTTCAGATGGAATTACGAAACATAAGCATTGCTGTTGCCATTCTCCATGTAATGCCTGTCTTGTTGAACTCTCTGTCTTATACATATGCCAGAAGCCCAGTGGCAAAAAAAAACAAAAAAAAAACAATAGAAAAACTATAATTATCACTCTAGTGGCATGAAAGGAGGATTTGTAATGGCCTTTATTGTGTGCACCCAGCCATCACCAGGTGTAATAGGGCACTAAGGGCCCTCTCACTGTCACTGAAGTTCTTCCTGGACAGGATGGAACCATTACTTATTTTCTCCTTTTACCTATAATCTCAACAACAGCTTGCCTATATAGTGCTATTTGACAAATGACAGGCCAGGAGACTGTGTCCACACATAAAGTGTCTTGAAAAGGCAATGTAGGATAAAAGACCTCAAAAAGACCTGGGAGAGGTTGAGTGTTGAGGAATTACTGTGTGTACCTTGGGACATTTAGTGTTTGCTGGGCAGAGTGCATTTCTTTCTAGAGCATGGAAAGGTTGTGATGGAAAGAGGAAAAAAACCTGATCATTTCACTGTGTGGCGTTCTTGGATGTGATTGCTTCGTGTTTTTCCAGCTGTTGTTGTGTGATACTGAGTTGATGGGAGCTTGGAGTGTGTTGGGGGTCGGCTATTTGTGATAACAGTGTGAACTCGTGATTTGATTATTTCTTTGTGCAGTATAAAGAACTAACTCTACACCAGAACAGAGTTTGGTTTGCTCTAGTTATTTAGTAACACACTGCACATTTAAATTCTGATACTGAAATTGATTTTTATATTATATGCATCATCTTCCATTGGTTATTGTAAATGGATTTTTGTGTTTACACAAAAACAAGAGATTAAGTCTAAAGTTAATTGGTCTCATTACAAAAACAAATGACAGTGTAAACACGAAAAACATTCTTAACACTATTCTGATAGCTGATAGCTAAGACATGTTATGCAGTAACTAATGTGGATTATTCAGCACTCAGTTTGAAGGTTTGAAACCTCTATGCAAGGTACAATATGTAATTACAAGAATGAGGAATAATAATTTGGACTGACTAGTGGGTCCATGGAATTTAAACTGCTTAGCAAACTCTATCAGGTATTCATTGATTTATTTATATTTGTAATCACATGACATTTCTGCCTTCTGTCATTCATGGAACAGAAACTACTGTTTTGAATAATTGTTCTATATTGCAAGTAATATGTTCTACCTAAACGATTGTGACAATTGTTTAGATAGTTACTCTCTGTATTCACACTATTACAAAGCTCCCAAAATTTCTCTGTGCTAATA
>JAOYMR010000006.1:24101336-24119484 GCA_025802075.1 Tenebrosternarchus preto | reverse complement strand
CTGTCATTCATGGAACAGAAACTACTGTTTTGAATAATTGTTCTATATTGCAAGTAATATGTTCTACCTAAACGATTTTGTACAACAATTACATGTTTAAACATAAATGCTATAAAACGTTTTGTGAGGTACAGATTGTGACAATTGTTTAGATAGTTACTCTCTGTATTCACACTATTACAAAGCTCCCAAAATTTCTCTGTGCTAATAAGTCTGAGTCATTCTAACTCACATATAATTTCTACAATCAACAGTCAGTAAGCGCCGACCTGCCAGGGTTAAAATGGGAAAAAGTGGTTTCCATGGCCACCAGGTGCAGATTTGCCAGACACAAGGCATTGTTGGGACTCTATGTGAGAAACAAGATCCCCTTCTCTTCCACTCTATTCCCCCTCTGAGTTTAAGGAGTGTTTACATGGTCCGAGTAACAGTCTGGTGAATGCAGACCTCGATGCAACCGGATACAGCCTCCCACGAAACCTATACTGGCTGCATTATTGTCATGAATGAAAACGGGATTTGAATGACAGCCACTCTACAACACGTAAGGTCTTCAGGGCAAATGCCAGTAAGTCCATGCATGTGATAGGTCTGGAACATCACTTAAGATCAACACTAATTCACCCAGTCCAGTCCTATGTTAGACAATTGATCCCTGTGCGTGGGCTTTTTGGACACAAACGCTATATTCCATGTATTTCTTATCCTGTTTCTGATGGACTTTCAAGATACTTTGGCTTTTTAGAGAATCTGTACATTCTTCCCATTCATCTTTCTTTCACCAGCAGTGGCTTCTATAGACAGTTCTCTTGTTTCACGCCCTGACAAACCACACAGCGTGAGGGTGTGAACGGCATGCTTCCCCTTGGGCATGGGAGATTAGCAGCAAGCCTAAGAACAAAACATGGATTTTAGCCTTTTACAATCTGCGTCCTTTTAGAGGTCCGGCCATGGGGACCGGGCTTGGATTTGGGGAAAAGGTATCATTCGTGCACTTTGCTGGCCACCAGAAGAACGACTCGAGACGTCCCAGCATCAACCAGGTGCAGGCGCTGGTTTCCCCCGCACGACCCCCGACTCATGCAGGAGGTCTTGTGTGCTGAAGGGCAGGGGATGCGCCCGTTCTCTGGTATCACTGGAGCTCTGCGCGAAGCTCAGCTGCGTGTTGCTACATGCAGGAACGGAGCGAACAGCAGGCTGTTGCCGCTGCCTCCCACGCAGACTCAGGCTCTCCAGTTTCAGGACGGATGAATCAGACATCTGTAGCTAATAGGACTGGCCTGGACCACGAGGAGGCGTCTGTCTTGGCAAAGCTCTGGGTTATTGTAAATGGTTTTCATAAATGTTAAACCAGACTGTAAAATATGTAATGTACGCATGAAAAAAAAACATTGTTCCTCTTGTGAAGGTTTGGTGCAGTACACCTTAGTGCAATTTAGTTTTAATGGCTTTTTATTTCAGTGTTTGCAACCAATGAAATAAGGTTAATGTTCTCTCAGAATCAGCCAATGTCCTGCCCAAGAGTTTGAGCTCAGACTCAAAAAGGAGCTCTCTGTTGTTCTGGCTGATGCAGGACAGAGGGAACTGTGCCTGTCTTCACAACATGGCAAAATGGATGCAGTCTGGGGGGACTAGTTAGCATGGCTTAGTTTGTTTTGAGCTGCCTAGCCTATAACCATTTAAGTCATAGTTCTGACAGGAACAGTAGCTACACCAGTGTCTATAGTAACCTGTGCAATCATGCCTGGTTGGCTCTCTCATTTAAACTACATTAGAGGAAATTTAGCAGTATGGTTTGTTCTATATTATATACAGCATATATAGCAGTCTTTGATTCTTAAATCAAATTCCCGAAAGGAATGGTCTGATATCTCACAAAAAAATTATATTAAATAATGCTTTAAATCTGTGAGATAATTTATAGCAGAAAGGCAGAGTTATCCTTTTCCTATAATGAAAGTAAACTGATTAGCCCCCCCCCCCCCAATCCCCCAGTTGAATCATGAAAGGACAGACTTTCAAGTAAAACTCTTTTGTGTGTTCTTATTCATTGAAGCCCATTGGATTCCCAGCCCCACCCCCTACAAAATTCTAAACACATTCTAAAAAGTCGGTGACAACTGTGTCTCCCTGCTAGTGTTACTAGTCTTGGCACTGTTTTCCCGAGTGTGTTAGATTTGGACTGCTATGTTTGACCTGTCCAGAGAAAAATTCTGCCTTTGGCTTTTCTAAAATCCATTCTTCAATATAGTAGAAAATAAAGGGATGTCTTTTCTTAAAATATAAAACCACACATTTCTCATAGAGTGGTGTTTCTCCCCTCAGTAGTCTGTAAGCACTACTGAAAAATTTGCAGCCCATGAAACTACACATGCTCAAACTTCTAGCCTATATCAGTTCCTGATATCTCTCTATTTGAATGCACAAACATGTTGAATGACTTGTTTCAGAATAGAGGAGGGTAAGTACCGTAATGTTTGGTGCATTATACCTGTGCTCCCTGATGGTCTTGATAAGTGTTGCACATTTTGCCACTGTGACTAAACGTGGGCACATGCTGCACATTTATGTAGGGTTCTTTCCGTGGGGTTCATGGAACACATCCTCCTCCTAGGTGCCCTTTCTCTGTTGACAAAAATTTTAGGGCTGGACACCGTCATGCTGACGAAACAGTGCTTTGTTTCTGGTCCTGATGGATCTGAGGGCCGAGTGTTATACCTCTCCTTAGTCTGTACATTGTTCCAGCGGATGATCATGCCACTTCAAGTGAAGGTGTCTGGATACGATTAGGTACCTAATGGTCTTTATGCTGCAGGGAGCCCCCTGTCTGTCATCAGACCTCTGCTGAACTGAAAGCCTCCATTTGTAATTTTTAACACTCAGAGAAAAGGTCATAGTCTGATAATCCTTGAGTATTAGATTTCTTCGACAGTCAGTAACCAAGCAACAGGGATTAATTCCTCAGAACAGCCTGTGCCATGGAATTTGATGCCAGCTTGGAAACACAGCTCCTCAGATAGTTATAGCTGACTCAGACATTTTACATTCATCCTCCATTTTCTTTTTCCAGATAAAGTGTTGACATGCTAAAAAAAAAACCCACTGCACTTTATTTTTTATCACAGGACAGGATTCGTCTTGGATTTTGGCTTAATTCAAATGCTTTTACTGGAACATCCACTCACTCAGAACAGATGCCACAGTGTTTGCCAGTATTTCAAATAAATTGATTTAGCATATCCTACATCAAGGGCCTTGGGAAGAGCTTTGCTTAGGCCTGTTTAGGTCTTTTGTGATGAGTCATCGACTTGGGAATACACAGTGATCAACAAGGATGAAAAAGGCAAAGACTGTGGACGTCTTGAACCTGTGCTGATGCTAAAACTGCCATGGGCACCTTAACAGTCCCACCTGCTCAGACCTGCAGTGTACAAATACTGTCACAACATTTGTCCTGATCTGCATGTAGACCAAAAATGCAACTTCATTCAACAAATTGGGCGTTAGACAATGGTGTTACATTTCCATTAACTCTGTCATTCCATTAACTCTGTCGTTGATAAGCCCAGTGATTTGAAGGCAATCTTAGTAGTTTGGTCTTTCTCAGACTGTGGGCCAGTAAAGAGCCTCATCCATATCCAGCAGAAAGTGCTTCTATTCTATGGGAATAATTAGCAGAGGTGGAAATTACAGACAGCGTCCAACATCCTGGCTATGCAATGTATCACTTCCTCTTTGACACAATCATTTATGACATAAAATGTTATGAATCCCATACTTGGCTTAAAATATCTCATGGCTTAAAATAAAAAACAAAGAGGTGTCATGTGTAGTAAAACTGTAAGTGGAAGACGGCCCTACTTAGCAGTTCTCATTTTGCTATGGTCGAGTAGCCAGTTTGTTAAGCAATGCTTCACCTAAATGTATGCATTTACATTAATGGATTTTAGTTAGTAGCATTATGCATGCAATTAACTCATGCTAAATGCTTCGTATTAGCTTTTATTAGCCATGATTTCTGTCACAGAACAAAATAACAGACACAGCAATTTGGCAGGAATCCTCTGTGCCAAAAGATTGGTTATTTATTGCTTGCCATTTTGGTTCAAATGAAAAAGGAAGAAACTTCAACTGAAGTCAAAGGATATGGATGTTGAATCATACTGTCTCTGGAGGCGTTGACTAAACCAGGAAGGAAGCAGATTTTGGTTGTTTACTGTCAAAGCTTTCCGAGACCACATAATTTATATTACTTACAGATGTAGCGTAGTGGCATGATACAAAACATGAACGTGAGAACAGTTATCATCTCTTCCCCATTAGGCAGGGTGGTGCCCAGGGTAGCATACCTGTTGAGGAAAAAAAAAACATTCGTCAATATACAACCAATGGTATGAATGTTAGTAGATTATCATAAGTGATAAAAAATAACCTGAGAGCACATTGACCAGTTGCAGTGATGCAGAACTATAATTGTATGGTTATTGCAATAAAAAGCAGTCGGTTTTAGTTGGTGACTGACAAAGGAATGTTAAGAATCCTGGTGGCCTGGTCAGTTTATCAGTGAAAGGACAGGCAGCACTAAAGCCCTGAGTCCATGTTTTAATACACACAACTTTCAGGAATGTGAACAACCACTATCAGTCTCTGGAGAACTCGAACGAGAGGAACAAAAGCGCAAACAATCCATGGTTTATTGTCACTTAGGGATTGGAATCTTGACACAAATTTGCTTATGTGATATGGCTTTTAAACACTGCTTACGTTATTGTGGGGTTTTTTTTTTTTACGCTGTTACTGTTACATGTTTAGCAGATGCCTGGAGATAGAAAAAAACATAGCTGCCTTTATCCAGCGTTTGGTTGCAATCACCTGTAAATTTGGTGCCCTCACTCTGTGACAGTTCTGTGCCTCCAGGCAGCTTTTTATTTATATAAGCGTTTTTCAGCACAACCTCTTGTGGAACTAGCCTTAAATTGCGGTTACGTGTTATGGAGCTTTTCTTAATTGTGCCTTGTTTGCATTTGCTTTAGGTCCTGCTTAATCCACTCTGACTCGACATGTGCTGCATGAGTGAATCGAAAACCCTGTTCGACAGTCACCATTGGAATTCTGGGGCCACGCCACTGTACGGCCTCACCTTGTCAGGTGGCAGGGATTCGGTATAATTAGCGGCGTTTATTTGAAAGTAACAATGGCGGTGTTTGTTCTTCGCATTGTCTGCTTAGAGAATTGGATGCAATCCACTCGTCTAAGTGGCTGGGTTTTCTCTGCCTGTGTTAAACATCGCTGGATGCTGCAGCTCGTGGTGCTGTAGGTTCAGAGGCAACACCTACTGGGTTTTCTCAATAGAGATGATCCATCTGGGATTAAGGGAATGAAGCTGTGCTTGGCTGTATCTCCCTAAATGATGTGCATCAGATATTAGTGCAACAGGGCACTTATAACTAGGGTTTTGGAATTTTATTTTAATGTAAGTGCATTATAAGCATATTCCTGCTCTTGGCTAAAACCCAACATGTTCAAAGGCTAAGCTCTAACTCTTGCATGATTCTAAAAGCCTCTTACTCAAAGCAGAGACCCAGTTTATCTGCTCAGGGACGCTCATGGTGCTGCAGATGTTCTTATAGACACCGTCATGCTTGAGTTATCCCTGAATATTTTGCATACATTTTCATGTTGCATTCATTTACTTACGGTTTGCAAATGACTGGCCATATTTTTTTTTCAGGATGGCACTCCTTGGATTTAGTAAAGATTTTTGTGGTCTGACTTTGATTGTGAAACGTAGTGCCACAAAACCCTTAAGTCTTAGCAATAAGCTGAAAATGCATCTGTTTCAAGTATATCAAATGCTCTGCAAAGGTTGAGCCCAACCTTTAATAACTTTGGTTATTATTTGGGATTACACTAAAAGCATTTTGTTCTTGAGAAAGTAAAAGACTATGTATGAATGGTCCATTAATGCACCATGTTGGACACCCTGCATTTAAAGTGACAAAGATCACTGTTTTATAGTTTTTCCACATGAACTGTGTTTCATTTGTCATGGTTACCACACCATAGAATGGGTTGCTACCTGTGTAGGCTGATGACAGAACTCCATGAAAACATACAGTGGTGTTTACATTTGTTTTTGTTTTTATAGCCTTGAAAAGATAAACCACCATGGAGTACCTTGCTAATCTGATTTGACACAGTCTTTCACAAGATCTCCAGTGATAAGAATGCTGAAGGTCTCTGTAGAATGTGCAGCCCAGGGCAGAGCCCCACCCTGCCTCGGTGAACGGGGCCCCAGGCAGCCTGCTGCCCCAGCGGATCAGCACAAAGGGGGTGGAGCTTTTCGAGGAGGCTCGGAGAGCTGGCTGACTTCCAGGGATTTCATACATCACTGGCTGTTCACAATGAGGTTAAAAGTGAACCGGCAACAAATGATTCTTCAATGAGCTCAGGGGCACGCCAGGAGCAGATTTAGCAGGTCTGGGCGCTCTGGGGAGGGGAGAAGGAAGCTGCACGTTGACCTGACCATGGGGGAAGAGGTGGGGGTGCCTCTTTAGTGGGGGACACTTCGCTATCTCGTCCTGTCAGGCACTGCTCCTTGCAGTGTGCCCTCCCTCCCCCACCTCGTCAGTGGAATTCTCCCACATTCCTGCCATCCACGCCGTCTGCCAGCCAGTCCCCTCGGACAGCGCTGTTTGGTTCCAGAATGTCACTTAATACATCTGATCCATGCTGAACAGTGCTGCGAACATTTTTGCACGGTTCCTCATTTACCAGAGTTTTTAGATTCGGCCCAGGGGCGACCAGAACATCTTTGACCACTTTTTCAGCTGTTGTGAAGTCACTCTCTGCATGCAAGATGTTTCCATTAACTCATGCCATACAGTTTTAAAGACATTGGTTTATCCTTTCCAGAGTATCTTGTGAGTCTGTATTGAGTAACTTACCACATAAGCATGTTTTGTAAGAAAGCTAGAGTGGAGAGCTTCAGGCAGTCTACATTTTAAAGTGACGCTTTAAAAGTTCTCAGGCAATCTGTTTTGAAATGGCAGATGCTGATTTACTGATTTATTTGTTGCAACTGTACACAAGAAATGTTTGCTGTTTTCTAAGGATGTTTTCATGACACCATTTGCAAACATTACACGACCAGCACAAAATGTTTCATTATAGTTTATACTTCCTTATTGGTTTTCTTGCCTAAATAGAACCAAACAAAACATTTTCACGTAAAATTGACTCATAAAACCTTTGAGGTTTAAACTTTTAACCTGGGTCAATTAGCTTTTCCACCTGGTATGTGGTCCCTGATTTAGTTTTGGGAATTTTTCTGACGTTGAGTAGGCATAAGCTCTCAAAAGAGCCATTCAAGTCTAGTCATGATCTGATCTAATGAACTGTACACTTTTGCAGGCAGGTGACTAGCATATGCGTTCACCCTTTGACAGCATGTGTCAGTGGAACGCTGGGGGGAAGGCAGAAATATGATCAAATTGCCAGACGTGATTATCTATCATGAGATATAAAAACAAAAGATTTTTTTTCTTTTCTTTCTTTCTTTTTTTTTTTTTTAACAGTGCAGGCCCAGATGTTACACATGCTTGTCTATCAGATAAAAGTTCCTGGCACACTGCTTTAGTCTGCGCACACTGCACTGTGTGAAACGTGACATTTACAATTATTCTGTGCTGATCACACAGGATCTAGGAACATTTGAAGTTGTTAACAAGTGTGACAGAAGGAGGGATACTGTTTTATTATTGCGTGTCGCTAACTTAGTGTTATTGGCCTTTTGTTATTCCTTGGAGTTTTAGTCCATTTAATCTGCTAGACCACCAAAAGTTCCCCCCTACTAGCACAGAGTGCTGCTGCTACAGCCTGTTTACAAACTGGGAATGATGTATTTAGCCAAACAGAGCATCCCTGGGAAACAATAAACTAAAATCATAGCTGTTTAGTCTAGAAAAATAAACTTGATTTTTGTTTTATTTGTTACAGACATCTGTTTATCATATGATTAATCTTCTAGCAAATGTCTTAAGAGTTATTTAATACAATCCTTTAAGCTTACTGGTGAGGAAACCCTGGAGACCTCAGGCCTGTCCTGAAGCTTGCATCTATGGTCTACTGACCTCCAAAGAACATGAGTCATTTGGACATCGTCTGTACTATTAAACATTTGGCTTAAGAAGGAAAGTGCATTTTCTGTTTTTGATGTGCCCCAATTAAATTTAGGCTTTGAAAGAGCCCGTTACAAACTGCCTCTTGTTTGGTCTGTTTTTGATCTTTTGTTTGTTTCCATTATGAATGGCTCATTGTCAGACAAGAAGCAGGGAGGTGAAAAAAAGCAGACTCTTCCCTCCCTAACTACTCCAGCACCTCTCCACCAAATCTTCCATACACACACACACACACACACACACACACACACACACACACACACACAGTACCACATCCCCTGTTCTGCTGTTAGCAACTGGCGCTGTGTGGGTGTCCCATCACGTCTCATTTTGAGCCCTTTTTCTTTTTTTTTGCCTGCTGTCTCCTCTTGCTCGACTCGGCTACTTTCAAATGGAGTTCGGTGGGAGTCTGAAGACCAGGTCAGAGGTCAGTGGGAGAACCCAGCTCCTGCTCCACACATCATGCTGCGTTTCCCTAGCGAGGCGCAGGTTTGTCCAGGAATGTGCCCAGCAGACAGGGGAGGCCTGCAGCACCTTGGCACTGCTCTGCCCCACTGAGACAAGGGAATGGAGGGGCGGGGGGGGGGGCTGAAGACAAATCTCAACATCAGGCCTGAACACTGCGATTGATACGGATATTAAAGGTCTTTCAGGGACCTTGACAACATGCTCGATATTTGAGATTCCTCAGCTACTTTCACTAAGCTTGAGTCACACCAGAATGGTTCTCATGAGGGGCACTGAGGTGATGGTCTCCTGAAATCAGTTTCTCACTGCAAAGAGGACGTACTTGTCCCATTATCCATCTCTGGTTCACCAGCAGATAAAAACAGTGAAGGGCCATGGCACTAAATGTTAGCGTAAGCAGGCCTGAAAGTTCGACGAGTGAACAAGTTTTTTTTTTTCCCCCCCAGTTAAGAAACACACAAAAATATTCTCACTCATCACTTGCCAAAAGCTGTCTTGAGTTAATTTTTCTGACATGTTACCACTGTTCATTTTCAACTCATCAAAAGCAAGATTTTCATTTGCAGAAGCATTTGCAACCATTTTAGTTCTGGTCAATTTGGAAAAAGGTCTTTCATGTGTGTAATGCACTGAATCAACATGATTGGAATTTTCTCTCTCACTCTCTTTTTAGTAGCGGTCTTTTGTTCCTCTAGCATAATTAAGATGGAATGTATTCCCTACAGGGGGCTTTTAGTTTGGATGAGAGGAAAGGGAAATGAAATAGAGGGAATAAAAGTCCCCCTCCCTTTGTCATTCTGTCTGCCTTCTCTCTCTCCCTGACCTCTCCCCCACACCTCTGTCTCTCCCTGACCCCACCTCCACACCCCTGTCTCGGTCCCTGACACCACCTCCACACCCCTGTCTCGGTCCCTGACACCACCTCCACACCCCTGTCTCTCTCCCTGATGCCACCCCCACACCTCTGTCTCTCTCCCTGACCCCGCCCCCACACCTCTGTCTCTCTCTCTGACTCCACCTCCACACCCCTGTCTCTCTCCCTGACCCCTCACCAACACCCCTGTCTCTCCCTGACCTCACCTCCACACCTCTGTCTCTCTCCCTGACCCCGCCCCCACACCGCTTTCTCTCCCTCTCTTTCCCTTCGAAGGGAAAACTTACATCCGGTCTTACATCCGGTCATTGGCCTGTGCTCCTCTGACTCACCAGGAAGCCTGTGAGAGAGCCCGTTGTCCAAACAGTCATATACTCTGTTCACTGAGTAAACAGCATGCCTTAAACAGTGTGTGTGTGTGTGTGTGCTAATGTGAAACTGATGAAGGCCAAAACCATAAACTTTCCCGTCCCCTTCTGTTTGGTTTGACATGTCCTTCGTTCTTGATCTTGTTGGTCTCCTTCGTTCTTGCTGTGGTTCAGTCATTGCTGTGCATTCTACTCCCTGGATGTGGGAGGAGGGGGTACGTTTTTAAAATATGAATCCATTCCTCAAGCAAACGCTCAGAGGGGCAGGGACACTTTCTTAGGTGTGGGTGTCGTTGGACCCTGGTGATCAGTGTCTGTTTCCCTGAGGGAAATGAGTCAGTTTGCCGGGTGACAGGCGGCTAAAAATCAAGCTCGGGTGACACGAGGATGCATTTGACAACTAGGCTAATCCTCCTGTGCTGAACGGAGACAGGCGCTCGAGTGTGTGTGTAAATCTCTTTACCATCCCCTGTCACTTTATTTCATTACATCTCCAAATTGGAGGGAACGGTGAATCAGGCCTGTCAGACGTATCACCCCCACGTTTCTCGAGTCAAATCGCTTTTGCATTGAGATGAAAAGCGCAAAGGTCTCTTAGCAAAGATCTGAGTCTCTTAGCAACGAGCTGAGTCTTAGCACTGAACCCTAAGAGTTGTGGTGAGGCCAGGTTGAAGTCTAACCGGCCAGCTTGGGCTTAAGAACAGCCACCGGAAATGGAGGCAGGAGAGTGTGGCAGCCTTAGGTGTGCCAGCAGTCGGGACAAGGCAGGACTGGGCATGAAGTGTCAAAACATTCCAGAACAGTGGAACAAGGACAGAAGAAGAGTGCAGTGTGACCGCAATCCTGGGGAATCTCCTCTCACAGCTACAAGTGTTTGCACAGCAAAATCTCATATGCACATGGTACATCAGGGAGTTTCCATGTGTGAGAGGTTAGAGTGGGAGGCATGAACGATGTGAGTCATAGCTCTGGATATGACTCACTGATGTCTATATCATTTTGTCATTTGGCTGATTTTCTCAATATCAGAGTTGAATGTCTCACTTTCTTATTGTTTGTACAGATGTCTTAAGAGAACAGAACTTGAATAGACCTACAGAATATATTGGCTTGTAATCATTGTTGTTACGTTGGTCTTTGAAATAATTAGATTGCAGAAGAATACAATATGCAAATGAGTTCTCTAATAATTAATTTTTTGTTGTTGTGTGTTGTAAGAAATCTTGCCAAGATAAATATCCTTGGAATGTTTTGATGAACTATGGCATTTAAATGATCCACAAATAATTCTTATCAAAATAATCCAGTTTAGCTCTCATCTCACTGTAAGATCAACATATTGCAGAACTAATGACAATTTAGGGCCAAATTCCTACTTTATAATTTCTTTGAAAAGGCAGTTAAAGCAGAAACAAGATCAAGGGCACAAAAGTGTTTTGTTGACGCTGGAAGCTGAAGAGGAGCAAATGATGAGGGTAGAGTGACAGCAGCGTGGAGACAACAAACGGAGCGTGACGAGGAGAAGAGGAGTGGAAGAGGAGACCCACGTGCTGGAGAGCCCTGACGTCACAGACCAGGCAGAAGATGTGCTGCTGAGTCCCAACAAAGTGACCATACTTCAAGGGCCCAGAAAGACTCGCCGTGTTGAATGCATTTGACGGGCCAAGTGTCAGGCTCCTGGGGAAGGGCAAAGGAGTGCGGGACCTCTGAGTGTGGGATATTGGAGCGCAGGACGGTGGAGGGCAGGACATTGGAGCACAGGACGGTGGAGTTCGCACTGTCTGCGTGCAGAGGTTTGAGTGCTCTTGATGAGTGTGGTATCTTCCGGTTTCCAGCTGCAAAGACACAAGACACATTCAGCCACAATGGACTGTGTTTCCCACATTTTCATCACACTGCCAACTCCTCCCAGAGTTCCCAGAGGCTCCGGAAAGGCTCGATCCTCCTGCGCCCTCATCCCTCACTCGAAAATCCCGGCTGGGATCGCCTGCCTGTAAAGCGAGTGGAGACAACCAGTGTTTTCAGGATAAATGCATACCTTGGCCACTTCCACTGACAACAGAAGTGCCTTCAGTAATGCAGTGGATGTTTTTTTAAAGAAACAGTAGGATCGGAGGCAGAATCCAGATGGGGGAAGGGGGGTCATCGCCAACGAGGCGCCCGAGCAGATGTTGGCGGGAGGTTCGGGCCCTGATCGCACCCTCCTGCCCAGATGGTAATCCCAGCACTCATCACCTGCTCTTCTGCCCTTCCGCATGCTGCCCTCAGCCTCACAAAGAGGCAGGAGTGACAGGGTTGACAGAGCAGTGTGTGTCTGTGTGTGTGTTGTTTGGCACATTCAGTGGAGCCTTTCTCATCCACTCACTCAGGGCCCAAACACCATCACAGCTCATCCTGCTGCTACAAACACAGGACAGACTGTTTAACAATAGTGGCCTCTAGCTCTTTTTTTTTTTCTCTGCACAGAAAGCAGGGTCCATGAGTCAGAGGCCTGTGTGTGGGCGGGAGGGTTTAGGCTCTGAGCAAAGTCTCGCTGGAGGAACTGCTGCGTCATGTGTCGGAGACGTTGGTGCATGTCCGGAGGAGCCCGTTCCCGTCCTGCATCAAAGCTGAGCTTCCGTCCTCCAAAACTCAAAGCAGAGGCCCTTCAAAGCTCCTCCGCCCACCAGCCAACCGCTGCGGTGGCCCCTTAACCCCCCCCCCCCCCCCCACTCCTGCTTAGTGGTAGATGAGGGCGGAGTATGCCATTCTTTCAGAGCCCTGCTTTTAAAAAAAAAAAGGGACTTGCACTGAAAGGTGTTTTGGGTCAACACACCATTTGCTCTCGACAGAAGGGGGCAGCACGAGACCAGATAGCCAGTTACGCAAGAATGTCCGATTTGCACCTCATCATTTGATACCCTCCTCTCATCATTTCATACCCTCCTCTCATCGTTCTATACCCTCCTCTCATCGTTCTATACCCTCCTCTCATCATTTCATACCCTTCTCTTATCGTTCTATACCCTCCTCTCATCGTTCTATACCCTCCTCTCATCGTTCTATACCCTCCTCTCATCGTTCTATACCCTCCTCTCATCGTTCGATACCCTCCTGCCTGCTTATTCCAGTTTTGCTTCTGCACAGGAAGCTTTCTCTTGATAGCCTTTTTAATCCTTCACAAGGAACGTTTGTGTGTTGTGTCTGTTTGATTTAACCTCACCCACTGCTCTTGAGAAACATGGTATGTGTTAATTATGAACCTGGGGCATCCTGGGTGCTGGGCGACCCCTCAGCTCCGCCCCCGCTGTCTGGCTTTTGAAGGTGGAGCGAGACTGCGCTCCCTGCCCTGGTCAATCATTAGCACATACTCACGGTAGAGCTGTGACAGGCTGCCTCAGAACAGGCAAGATCCCACGACCACAAGCCCAGCCTGGATGCCCTCTCTATTAGTAGATACACACACACATAGCTACACAGTGGAGCACTTAAGCCGTACTAATGACAATGCTGCAGTGGAGCTGCCCTCAGTAATGAGGTCAGCGCTACAAGGGCTGCACTCAGCACCCCCATGGGCCACTCAAAGTTGCTCATCAGCTCCTCCTGCTGGCAACTCAGTGGAAGGCTTTTGTGCTCACTGTTTTCCCAGGGACCCTCTTCACTCATTTCACTTCTTTCTGATTCAGTAGCACAATAAGGTTGAAAATACTGCAATAAAAGCATATTTGCTTGTGGTTTAGACAGCACTTTAGTTTGAATCCTGCATAAGCATCTTCTGTTTAGTCTCTAGTTACTTCCTTTACCTGTTTGCATGGAGGGGGTCCATTAACATTTTACTGAAACAGTTGTAAAACTGAGGATTATCCCACCAAAAGAGATATGCAGTCAGCACTTTACTACAGCTGCAAGTTATATAGCTGTCCACCTTCTTGATGGATGCCGGTTAGGAGGTCATGAACGTGACCCAGACATGAAACACTGCATGGGCTGCACGTTGTGAACGTTGTGCTGCTTGGCGTTTCCTCTGCCATCTGTCTCTGCGCTGCCTAATCGCAGCCTTTGTGCCACGGAGGGGCCCTGCCGCAGCCACTGTGCTGACAGGTCTTATTAACGGGCCCCCGTTTGTGTGTGCGTGTGCGTGCTTGCACCAGTGTTTGGACAGGTGTGTTGTGCCTGTACGGGACGCTCTTAATCTTCATATCTGTGTTTGCTCTCCCTTTCTGTGTAGCGGAGCTGTGGGTTTGATCTGCCCTGGATAAAATAAAGAATAGGTAATCAAGCACAGAAAACCTGGCCAGGATGCACTGTCATAATAGCCGTGATAGCATTTTTCTCCACTGTGCACATTAGGATAAAGATCTATTATACTTATAAGACTGACTTAACACCGAAGGCTTAGGGAATGAACCTTGAACAGTCTGCGCTTACCTTTAGCTATATCTAGTTTAACAACTGTTTATTTATGTATTATGTATAGCTTTGTGTTTAAACTTTCAGCTTGAGGGCATGTAGTAAATCAGCACTCCTTTCCTATCTGCTTTGCTGTCTCCACACATAGGTTGCAGATATTACATTCGAAAGTTTGCTGTGCTGCCCTCTGGTGGTAATAAAAGAAATTGCAGCTGGCTGAGTTTAATTTTCAATACAGTAAATATTTTTAATTGAATACATGTAACAGGAAAATTATTAGACAGACATTTGAAATAAATGTAAACAGCTTATGGCCACAAATATGTTCTGGCTCTTATTTGATATTTAAATTTACATACTTAATTGAAAGTCCTGCAGTTGTTTTCCCCTTAAAACTTGCAGAATATGTCATAGCAAATGTCAGGAAAAGTATTTTTTAGATGGGACTGTTTATCTAAATGCTATTGATTAGGACTGTTTATCTGAATTCTACTGATTTGACATTCTGCTCTTTTGTGTACCTTGCTCTAATCCTGACTTTGAAAGAACAAATGGCAACATACAAAGAAAGTCACCTACAACAGAAGATGGTGAAAATGTCTGTATTAATAGCAAACTATGGATGAAGAGTTACACATCCCAAATGTATAGTAAATAAGAAATGTGTAATCTTAAAAAATGTGTAATTTTAAAAAAAGATATGTTTTTTACTCCAACTGAGTGCTACTACTTGGCTCTTTTGCTCCTGTGAAACGTAAAACTCAAATAAATTTAGTTTGTCAGTAGAGGGAGCCACTCACACACACTGGAACTGCAGGAATGCCTGTTAGGCGAAATATCTAATGCGGGTCTGCCTGTTAGGCAACATATCTGCTGCAGGCCTGGAGTTTTAATGTTAAAAGCAATCACATAATGCAGTTGTGTTGTTACATGTGATCTTACAATGCAGTTCTATTGTTAAACACAATCCTTCTGTCCTTCGGTCATTAAAAATGACAATGAGCCATTTATTATTTGTTTTTATGGCAATTTAAAAGATGCATTGCTTTGTTTTGATTGAACCAATGTTCCCTCCGCAAGCAATTTCTCCACCATCTGACAGTAGTTTGTACAAGAAGTAATGAAGTCTGCTCTCTGTTTGTTGTATCTACCTAACGTCAAAACACAAGCTGTAATACAAATCGTCGATAGAATTGTATTACACAATGTATCAAACACTGCAGTAGCTTCACATGTAGCAAGTCCTCCAACCCTTTCCACAGTTCTGCTTCACCTTTTAAATCGGAGGACAGCACATTTTCAGGCTACATTTTCACTTGCATTTAAGTAAATATACTTTAATTATTTCAAGGAGCACTGAGCACTTGCTTTAATTATGGAATAAATTCAAACTGGATTTATTATTTTGTTATTGTTTTATGATTTAGCACCATTGAGTGTGTGTTTTTATATGTGCTATATCAGGCAGTGTAATGTGTGAGGTGTTTGGGACTCATATGGAGGGATTAGTGCAGGGGGAGATGGCCTGAGCGTGCCTGAACAGAGCTGCAGTTCCTCTGGGCTCACCTCTACCTCACACAGCTCACCAGAGCCATTCCTGACCATTCACACTGCTAGGCCACGTTACATACTTGATAGGGTTGAGAGGGATCTTTCCATCACACACACACACACACACACACACACACACACACACAACACAAATTAGGGTCTCAATGAGAGGTTCTGGAACAATTCAAAGCATTTGCTTCTTGCTGGTGTCTGTTGAGGCTTGTCCTAGTGAATCTTTCAGCAGTCAGACAGCGCTGGGAGCCGCAGTGCTGATCGGCTGACGCAGGACTGGGCCTTGTGTGCTGCAGATGGTCATGGAGGTGATGAGGCCTATGACAGTGCTCTGATAGTCATTTTTAAATCACAAAATGTTGCACATTAAAATAAGGGTTTTTTGGTCTTTCTAAAAATATTTCAAGATTATAAGGTAAGATTATTTTTAAACAACTAAATTAGTTTTTTGCAACATATCATGTACATGTCTATATGCATATCTTACCTGTGTGTGTGTGTGTGTGTGTGTGTGTGTGTTAAATGACTTTGTAAGCTTTTCTCTTCAGAAGCTGCTTTGCTGTTTACTTTATCTAACGGCAAATTAAATTGTTGGCAGCTAAACACAGACTCACCGACTCACAGAACAGCTAAGGCAACTTATTTATGAGCTTTGCTTTGGCGTTGTTTTGCTCTCTGCCTCTCTCATAGCGTTACACTCTCATACCCTACTACCCTACCACTCTCATACCCTCCCAATCTTGTACCCTCCCACTCACAAACCCTCCCACTGTCATACCCTAACATTCTCATACCCTCTCATTCTCATAATCCCATGTTCTCATACCCTCCAACTCATATACCCTATCACTCACATACCCTTCCACTCTAATACCGTTACACTCTCATACCCTCCCACTTAAACAATCTTCCACTCTCATACCCTACTATCAAGCCCTACCGCCCACATTCCCTAAACTACCTTTTTTATCTAGCTGTTAAGGAGTCATTTCTTAATTTCATGGCTTTGCAGATGAATTCTAAATATAAGTAATGACTTAAGGAATAACACTGTTTTATGGGGAAGACCAGACCTCTGGTCTTCAAAAGTCTTCATGTCCATCATTCCCTCCACTCATGTTCCCTTGAACAATTAAAAAACACTTAAAAAAAAAGTGTTTGCTTACAGTTTAGTCTTTGGTGAAACTGATCACAGATATGGTTAGCGTATGAGATCGCCTCCTGTCACCAGTGCACAAGCGGGCAGAGATTAGCAGGGAGCATCACAAGTGCTTGAGATATAACTTATCCTTCTCCTGTAAGCTGCTCCCAAAATAAACCCTACAATGTTCGTACCTCCCTCGGAGCAGGTCAGTGCACAGCCTGCCTCTGCCAGCACTGGTTAGCATCTTAATGGCCCCCAACTGTCTGCCCTGAAGACTGCTCCAGCCGGCAGGGGGCCACACGGGGGCGAGACAAAAGGAGGCAGGGCCCCAGGGTGACATGCCCTGCATGCCAAGCCATTGTTACCAGATCTTTTGAAGTGTCTTTGACCACACCCCTTTTTGTTTCGGGAGACACACCTCCTCCATCTGCTAATAGTGAAAACACATTTGCAAGCTGATGCTCGAGGTGGGCGACGTTTTCAGAACCAGGATTATCGTGACTGTAGGGTGTGTGTTTGGTTTCACACTGTGGTATATTTACGCTGAGGTTTATTTTTATGTTGTTTGCTCTTTCTTCTTAGTTTTGGTACAGAGTGTTCTGAACGGGGCTCACAGCCCAGCCAGGGGTTGTGGGCTTTGGTGGAGGGGACCTTGGGGATCAGTATGGAGACCTTATTTGACAAACACATGTAAGCGCTTGCGCTGTTTCTTCTGACCCGGCATTTTTACGGAGGCCCGTTCTGCCTGTAATAACATCCAAAGTCTTCCAGGAAAGACCGGGGAGGCCACTACAGAACTACCCACTCATGATCATACCAGTAGAACTGATCTGAAACTTTCCATCAATTTTACATAGATGCTTAGTACAGCCCCTTCTCTAATTATTGAATTTTTCATGTATGAAATTCTAGAAAAGTCTAAAGTCTAAAAGCCTCTTCTCATCCTTTGCCATCCAAAACATGTGTTTACATTATCAGTACTCAGTGTTAGCCTCAGTCATTTCATATCGGGTTTAAGCTATTTTGTTGAATGGAATTTGCTTATCTTGTCTTGCTTTACTCATTCAAATAATGGTATCAACCTAACAAGAGTGAGAATACATACTGAGGAATTACAAGAGTGAGAATACATACTGAGGAATTACAAGAGTGAGAAAACATA
>JAOYMR010000006.1:24067287-24101236 GCA_025802075.1 Tenebrosternarchus preto | reverse complement strand
ACAAGAGTGAGAATACATACTGAGGAATTACAAGAGTGAGAATACATACTGAGGAATTACAAGAGTGAGAAAACATACTGAGGAATTACAAGAGTGAGAAAACATACTGAGGAATTACAAGGCTTAAAAAAGACAGGAACCAATAAGATCCATCTTTTGGGTTTTTGGCAGTTCCTCTGTGGTTTTAATTACAATCCCATTTACTCACTGGCTGGTTGCCACTCCTTAAGCTTTTGTTAGGTCACATTAGACTTGTGATAAACCTGAGACATGGGATGTGTTTGATTCATTGATAACCAGTGGAGAGGAAGCTTAGTTAAAGCACATTTCTGCATTTCACCAGGTCATTGTCCTTTTTCCTCCCTGCATTTATCAGATGTTACGAAGCACTTTTGTCCAGCAAGTTTTGGAACTATAAAGATGTTTGTGGGCATGTAAAGCAGAGCTGTTGAAATATTCTCAGAGAGGCTTTTAAACCCTGGTCTCAGCCTTGGGGAGGATATAGACTGAACAAAATGAGTGCAGATCACACACTGTTATCTCGGGGTGAACGAGTGTGTTGACGAGTGATACAGCACTAGGGAGTGAAACTCTGCTCAGGTGTGAGACATGAGATCATCACGTACCTAAGAAGGTCAAAATTCACCTCATCATGCCAACTCGAAGGATTAACGTTAGGGTTAGGGTTAGGGTTACTTAACCCACAGTTGGTGGCCCACAGTGGTACTCAAATGATGACTTTGCCCAGCTGAGTTTGACTTTCTGTTGTGGCCACAGCCCTGTCTCTGATCGCAGCTGATTACTAGGCCTAGGGGTGTTGTTTTTACTGAGTGCCTGCACAAGCCTAGGCGGACCAGGTCCAGCGTAGCACAGGGATCACGTGAGGGAGTTTACTTTTGGGGGTTCCTACGTTGAACTACGTTGAAGAGTTGGCGGACATGAGAACTGAAGAAACCTGAACAAACATTGCAGCACTATTCTTTGCATTTGTGCACATAGAATGGAATGAAACAGGCCAGTCTGAAGCTGTGCATCCAGTCTGTGGTGTTTGTCTTGCCTGGTCCTGCCAGCAGAGACAGTCCAAATAAACGCTAATGGCATCACATCTGTTTCATATTGTTTGCATGTTTCATCATCTCATTTCAGCACTGGGCTCCATATTCTGTTTACAACCTGACTTCCATAAAGTTTTAGACACTCTGACAGCAGATACTTGCTATTGGGATGTGTTATTATCTGGGTACAGACAAGCTAATTACAAGCAGATGGCAAATTCATCTGATGGGTACGTACTTTACTATGCAGGAAAAAAAAACATTTTTTTCTTCTTTTTTTCACCCACATGAACTTATATACTGATCTTATAACTCTACCAAACTTTAATATTAATGTTATTTCTCATCTGTATCAAATATGTGTAATTTTACTATTACACAAACTGGCAACCTGGGCTGCTGCTCGGAGCCATACAGTTTGGAGTGCTGTGTAATGCAGAAGTCCCCAGCAACATTGCTGCAATGAAAGGGTGCCTTGCTGTCACTGCTGCAAAGTTTAGACTGACTTAGGCATAACTTGCAGTACATGATTCCTTTCCAGCCTTCCTAAGTTCCAAAGTGCATAAACTGAACTGTTCTTAAAAGTATTGCTATGGGTCAAGACTGCTCCAGAGTCTTCACTCACCTGCCCAAGTTGGTGCCAGTACAAATAAGGTAATTTCTTATCACCGAAGGAGAAAAACAAAGTTTCCTTGTTGATTTCCTGACCACCCATCCCTTCTGGCAGTTCATTTGTCATAAATCTTCAGCAATGCAGACTTTAATCCTGACATTTCCTGCCCCATTTATTATTTTTAAACTGCTCTGATAATAAACATGGCCAGATCCTCTAGACATGACATTTGTTCTACAGAGTCTGAGTGGGTCTGGGGCTTTTCTGGTTCCGGGTGCCCCCCCCTAATACCTGATGTGATTGGAACGTGGGAAGGCTTCTCAAGTTCCATGTGGAAAAAAAGAAGGAAAAGGGGTGATTTCGTGGAGGAAACAGGCAGTCTGGAGAAACGGAAGGTTGCGCGCCAGTTTTTGGTGTTGGGGTCAAACCATGACAGCAGGAGGTCCTTACACTGCACTAGATTGGTGTTGGACAGTGCATGCTGGGAAAAGCCACTGAGAAAGTGCCAGCAAGGAAGTCAGTACACAGAGCGACGAGATCTCATTACAGCTTTCTCGGGGTAACCTGCTCGTTTGGATTTGTGGTGAATGCATTCAAATCAAGGCCATTGTAAGTTGACAAATGATAGTCTAGACATTTTTAAGCCTCTGGTCAAAGCTGGACATCATTAAGACTTCCTGGACTGCTATGTTTGCTGGTTTTCTGACAAGTATTGGATTTAATGGTTGTAAAAGTTACATATGCTTTTATACAGCGATATGAATTCTGTAAAATAAAATGCAGACAGTTAATTGTCTAGTTTAAGTATGTAGAGGTTCTAAAACCTTCCAGTATTTCATGGGAATGAATGAATTTAGTTAACTTGATGAGTTACCTTTTATACAGTGGCAGATATAAATACATTATTCACACATATTACTACACTGAATACAATCAAATATACAGATATACTTCACTGCAATCTGTCAACTGTAAAAAAAAAACAAACTCAAACAAAAAACAGCTTTCTTTAAAAATCTAATAAGCACAGGAAGTTCCTGTACAAGGCACCACAGTTGTGGTTTTGGCATGTAAGTGAAGTTCTATTCAGCATGTGTTAATATCATTCCCTCATGTGCCTTGGACAGTCCCACTCGTGTAAGCCATGATTCCTGGCCTGTGGCTTATGACAAGAGGGTGGGAGTCAAGGATGTTGGTCTCTTCTCAAGGGACACAATGGCTTGCAAAACGTGTGCGTAGGTTGTTTCCGGAACATTATTCCCTCCTCTATCCCAATTTGGAAGAGACGCACGGCACAAGTAAAGGGGTCAGTGGCTTTCCACCCCCACCCACACCCTCCCACCCTCCCACCCATCCCACTTAGCCCACAACTTCCAGAGATGCTGAAAAATACAGGTATGCATTTCAAGGACTGCACACTAATCCAGTGTCTGGCACTAAGCCTGTGAACTACTCCAAGGATCGGTGTTACCAGGCTTTATTGTGTGCTTAAGGATCATGTTTACAAAAATGACCAAACAGTTGCCAAAGTGAGTTGTGGCCCTGTCCACATATTGTTTAAAGTCCTTTATTAACTTTAAATGCATTTCACTGGATACCTGTTTGGACTTGGGAGCCATTGCATTTCATTTTGTTACCTGTGACCACTGTGTGGTCTCATTTGGAAGTAAGAAGCAGTTTCAATATTATTATAATGTGTTACACATTTAAAATGCATAACAGAAACAGAATTCACTTCTCCCATGTGAACTGTGCCAGGCTGGGCTGATGGCCTGTGTGGTGGTCTCTGTCGTCAGAGAGATGATGGAGACAAAGCCAAAGGCAGTGATGCGTACGTACATCTCTGTCAACAAATGGAAAGTGAGCAGGCTTCAAAAGAACAAACACTGCACGCTTCGTCTTACGCTTCCTCGTCAGCCCTGTACCACAGCTACAGTTTTCTTCTGTAATAATCCTCTGGCTCCCAGATTCCATTAGTGCATGTAGATGGCCTCTGTCAGCAGCACCCGTGGGCCTGCCTGTACTGGTCCAGACAGGAACGGCAAACCTGAAGCACTGTGGAACCACTCTGTGCATGGAGGACTGGGGAGTGGAAAGGAATTGTGAGGTACTGCTAAAAAAACTGAGTTTATATTGAAGAAAGTGACAGTGAGTGAGAGAGAAAGAGAGAGAGAGAGAGAGAGAGAGAGAGAGAGAGAGAGAGAAGAGCAGCAGGGAGAGAAAGAGGGAGGGAGACATAATAATACGTGTGGTGAGAAAATTAAGGAAGAGTTTTCACTTTGTGTGACTAAGATGTCTGGTTATTTGGTCCACTGGTTTGAGGTCCTTCTTGTGATCTATAAAGGAGCTGTCATATCACACGTTGCAGTGAGGAGATATTTCAGTGCCAAGTAGAAGTTGTCTTACCTGCCAGAGTATTTGGATGGACTAATTTCAAGAGGGGGGGGATCTGAGACTCTCTGCTAAACTCTCAAAGGAAAAAAAAAAGATAATGTTAAAAATGTATTTTTAAAAGCATTTTAACGTTTTCAAAACAATTTGCATCACTGGCTCGGAAAATCGGAATGTGTACTAATTTCTTTTATGTGGGTCTAAATGTGTTATTGGTGTCTTTTAGGAGCGAGAAAAAATGAATAATTATTCTTATTCAGAGGTGGAGAAGAACCACTATTCAGGAATTTAGTAGTGAATCTACATAAACAACAGTTTTTAAATGCTACGTTGAACTAATTTTGCACAGTTCATTTAAACATCAATGGAGACCAGATTGTGGAATTTCTTGTGCCCCCATGGAGACTGTAAAAGTGAGCTGAAAAAAAACAAAACAGATTCCTTTCGAGAAATATTTGTCCCAGTTGCTCGGAGGCACCAGCACATACAAAAGGAAGCCTTGCAGGCATTTTTGGTAAGATTATCTATCAGCAGAGACACTCTTTCACGACAGAAACAAAAGGAGGGGGAGGAGTCATGGGAGGAAAAGTCCTGCTCTTGGCCCAATAAGGATTTAGCTCCCCACACCCCCCTGTCTGTTCCCTATGAATAGTTTACTCCTCCTCTAAACTTTTCTACCCACTTGGAGGGCTGTGTGTGGTGACTTTGGGGTGAGAGTGTGTGAGGACTCTCTGTCTCTGAGGGCATGTCCGTTGTTCTTCCCTGCGTGAGCTGCTGAAAGACTGGGATTCAGCACCATGTTTCTGCATGGACTGTGGCTTGGCCTCTTCATGGTCGTGGCCCTGCGTGTCAGTCAATCGCACGGACGGTTCTGGTATGATGACCTGAAGGGCAAAGACAAGGGCACGGAGAGCCCAGCGTACGTGACCACTGTGGAAACTGCTGCATCCACGCTGGCACCTAAAGGAGAGATCTTTAGGAGAAATGCCAAGGATGCTTACAATGAGGAAGACTCTACTGAGGGTGAGGAGAGGGGGAGTGGAGGGGTTTCTGGAACTGCTAGTGAGAGCTCGGCCTGGGATGGGGCGCCAGTGGCAGAGATGGTAGCTGGTTCTGTGTTAGGGGCAGCACTTGGATCTGGGTCAGGACCATGGCCTGTTTTGAGATCTAATTTTAGTCCCAGGTCAGGGTCTACACTTAAACCCACCTCTGTGTCCCCTCTGTGGAAAAACCAGGAAGTTACTGAAATGCAAACTCATCCGTCTAGTGTTGTTGAAGAAAACGTGCATGCTTTTACTGAGGATACTGAGCAGGAGGCAAGTTTTACAAAAGCGGACCTCTCTCAGATGGACAAGTACAACACGGTCAATAACAGTGTTACTAGTCTCAGTGCTGACGTCATCGAGAGCCAATTAAACATAAGCATGCATGTGACTTCTGAGAATGTCAACAGCAGTTATAGAAATGCATCCAGTAGTAATAGTTCTTCTTGGCATGCTGATCATAACACAACACAGTATTCTCCCGAATACTCTGTCTCGGGCGATTCACTAACTGCCAGAAGTGGCCGCGTTTTTGCAGCATCTACGGTTTCGCCGGCCCCCGTCGAGTCTCGGCGCTGCGTGCCGGTGGATTCGGACCTGCCGTTCTGCGGCGGGAGGGGAACGGAGAGCTTCGCCGTGCCCAACTTCCTGAACCAGAGCAGCGTGGACGAAGTGCGGACGCTGCTGGGTGAGTGGGCGTGGCTCCTGCGCTCGGGCTGCCACCACGGTGCCCCCTGGTTCTTCTGCCTGCTGGCGACGCCCCGCTGCGGCCCCCCCGGCCGTCCCGCGCCTCTGCCCTGCCGCAGCTTCTGCGAGCTGCTCGCCGACAGCTGCTGGACGCTCCTACAGGAGCGGCGCCTCCCAGTGGAGTGCAGCGCTCTGCCCGAGGACAACGCTGCCGGTTATCAGTGCTTGTCAGTTAGTGCCCAGAAAGGTAAAGGTGGGATGGAATGCCATCTTTTCTATTCCAGTTCATGGAAGAGATGCATTCCTGACCGACGGCCACCTGTTCACGCGGGGTGTTGGTCACCTGCTCACCAGAGCGTTTTTGTTTGTCCGTTTGTTTGTGTGTCACAAGGGCTGTGTGGTCTGGAGACAGCCGTGAGTGCACAGCACTGTGGGTGGCACTGGGGGTGGCACTGTGGGTGGCACTGGGGGTGGAGGGGCTGTGCTTTTATCACTTCATGTTGCTTCGTTATACAGCATGTCAGTGCTAAGGAACCTAGGCACAACCCTGTTCATCCCTTGCATGTTTATGTGAACGTCTTCATGTTTGCATGTGACTGTCAGCGCTGCAATTTTCTTTGTTATCTTCATTACCTAATTACCAGAAAAAGGATTTTTATTCACTATAAACAGATTCCTTGAAAACCATTCATTTTAATTTAGTTCAGTGTTTGAAAATGTATCTTTAAAAAGCAAGGAAACCTAAACTTATTTTGAAAATTATTGCAACATAGTTGCATAGGTCAGATATTGCTAAAATGGTCTCACTCCTCTGTTAGTTAGTTGCAGATTTCGAGTAGAACCAAGGCTACAGAGCTCCTATTTCAATAAGGTTCCACTTTTTTGTCTTGAATGAAGTATTGAAGTGGTGCAGTTGAAGAGCTGCTGGGGGGGAGGAGCCCCATTTCAACTGCTCAGACAGGTGTGAGTGATGTGCTAAAGTGAGAAAACCACATCTGACTCAAGCAGGCACATGAAACATGTCTTCTCTCTAATTGCTCTGAAATGTACTGATTTAATAATAGAATTTAATAATATCACCCACAGTGCTGCAATAAATATTAATGAATATTTTGGAAAGGTCTTGGCCAGTGTGGCCTGTGTTTCCCGACAGATTAAACTTGGTCTAAATCTTCACAGATGATGTAGTTTTGTCCAAGACCAGACTTAATGTGCCATAATGTCAAAGTTACATTAAACATTCACTCAATCCTTCTTCACTATCCTCGGCTTACTCAAATCTCTGGGAAGCCGGATGGCACCAATGTGCAATTATGGCTAAGAAGATGAGGAAGATGATGCTTCCGCAAGACTATGTTCTCCTGCTGGCACGAGTCTTGTGATTGTGAGCCGCTCGTCTTTGTGCCAAGGCTTGAAACATGGGAGATTCAGAAAAAGGGGAAAAAACAGCTCACATCACATCAAATTTTATGGTTTAATTCTGTTGTCCAGTATGACAGTAAACAGCTGGTTTATTTCTGTTGTTAATGACCATTGTAGGGACATGTTATCAAGGAATGTTTAACACGTGTTAAAGTGTTTTCACTGGTTTAACATCCTGTGGAAGTGATTTATGAAAAAGTGTCAACTGAAATTGGAAAAAAATGAGAGCAGAGAAACTTTACAAACAGAATTTTAATGCGAATGTTATCAAATTCCTTCCTAAATCCTTGCCTTCAAAGAGTCCTTCTTGAAAACATGTAGACATAAAAGTATTATCTTTAGACCGACAGCTCAAATGGACATCACAGACCAATCCAGGGGGACCTGAAGGAAATTCCTATTTTAGATTTTTTCCTGGACGCTGTGCATTTCCCATGACTAAAAACTGTGTGACAGACTAATGTCTCAGGGGCCAGTGACAGACCTTAAATTCATTGAGCTTGGTCTTCAGACACTATCAGAGTTGCTTGCTTGGTAACAGGTTTATACCACGCATCAGTGTCAGAGCAACCAAATCTGTGCTTAACCATCTGGAATCACTCTTTCCAAATCAGGCTGACCCCACTAACTGACTCACTGGTGTGGAGGCGATGGTGAGATTCAGCCTGCTGTATTAGGGGACTTTTAATGTGAGCAGCATGTCAAAAAAACAAAACTGGCCCTGTTAACTGATAAGCTCCTTTGGTGTCCTCCTTGCAAAATATTATGCATTTGAGTATGCAAAAAGCATTGTTAAGATATAAGTTCTCTCTCTCTCTCTTTGTTTTTGACATCACTCAGTACTCTGAATAAGCCCAGCCCAGCAAAGTTGCATTGTCTGATAATGACAAATTGATTTCCAGTTGTACCACGTGTTAAGGAGACTTGGGCTGTGGATGTTCAAGGTCAATCTCATTATATTTTTAACAGAACAATGAACAGACACCCACCAAAATATATTCATTCATACATAGATACAGATCAATCCTTTTAAGGCAGTATTTTAATAATTCCCTAGGTAAAGCTGAAGAGTTTCTAGTAGCTATATTAACATTTCCTGAAAAGCAAGTTTAGATTTATTAGTTTCGTTAATTAGCCTGTTAGTTTAAACTCAGTATTTCCATATACATCCATGTCCAGCTTCCACCTCTTTTGACCTCTATATCTGCTCTTCCTGCTTAACTTGCTGGTTTTTCTCTCTCACATTCTCTCATACGCTCAGACAAACCAAATACAGGGTTTCCTTGTTTACAGTCTATTACCCTCTATGGTCAATACATAAGTCTGGTTCTTTGTAACTGCACTTCCTGTGCGCTGTGTGTGTGTGGGTGTGTGTGGCAGGGGGGGCTTCTCTATCTCTCTTTATCAGCAGTATGACGGCTTGCCTTGTCAGGCACTAAAGGTGCTTGTCTGGATGATATCTCTCACTCCCTTTGGTTTTTAAGGAGCAGGAATTTGTGTAGATGTAGAGTGTAAGGACTTTTCAACACAGACACTGCTCTTCTGCCATTGCAGATTATAATGGAAACTTTGTGGAATTCGTATGTAGCTAATGGGTCAATTTTGTGTGAGAACGTGGCCAGACGTCAGTGGTGATATTCCTATGACTGTACACTTTTAGCAGCACCACTGGGTCAGAGGCCATACTTCTGAGCTTCATACAACAACAGGGTCTCTGACTGGCACCAGCCAGGGTCCCCCAGTCTCTGTGATGGGTCAACGGAGAGCGGAGACTTTTAGAACGCGATACCCAAAATTGCATGGAGATAATGGAGATCACAGGCGACATGCAAGTAAAGGGAACCGCAAAGCTTAAGAATGATGGTCTTTGTGTCTGGAGGGAGTTTTTAAACCTGAGAAAATGTACCCACGATGCATTTCCTGGTATTTTTTTCTTTCCTCTTCTGTTCCATGCTGGGTACAACATTAAACTGTGTTTGCTGGTGTTATTTGGCAGTATTTGTTGTCAGAGCCTCAGTGCTGGCTCCCTACGGAACTGTGTTAGCCAAAGAAAACAGAATTGTTGTTGTGGGCTGTTTCTGTCTAAATGTATCACAGCCAAAACTCAGTTGCTCACTAGTGTGTCACAAATAATAATAGAGCTCATTAGACCCTTGGAGGTAGATCAGTTAGGAGGGGTTGATGCTTTTGGAGGGACCCATGGTTATTCCCAGTATGAAAAATGGAAAAAAAAAATCCACAGTGTGTTCACAGTCCAAACCCTGCTTCTGCAGTCGTTTACTAGGGTCTTGTATAGATAAGAACAGCCAGTAATTCAGTATCTGAGTTTATATGTTCCAACATGTTAGTTGCTGGTTTCTATGGTCCAGCATTCAGCTTTCATGCAGTGGCTGGCACTGAGGAAGAAATTTAACAAGAATAAATTGCATGTTGTTTTTTTTTTTTTTATGACATTTTTATGGAGGCCTGCCTTAAAGGGGCCTAAAATGTAAGGATATGTTAGCTACCTTCAGGCTATTAAGGTGTAGCTTATTTTTTGCACCAAATGAGATCATTCTCAAAATACTGTCATTCAAAAATGTTAACTTACCATTTTCTAGACATCTGTATATCAGTAATAGACACATTGTCCTTTCTTGAGGCATCTATTAAGAACCGGAGGTTGGTTAAAGGAAAGAGTTAATAAGAGAGTAAGAGAATATTCTTACATCCCACAGCTTGTGCCAAACAATTAGACAACATCAAGCAGAAATCAGATCTTATCAAGGCTACTGTGCAAACAGCCTAAGTAAATGAAATGTCATTACTGATAGTGAAAGACTGATCAGAGTCTAATGCCAACATCTCAGCGTTGCCCAAATTCAGCAAGTTCCCTTTACGCTTCCCAAAGCAAAAAGCACAGTCATCCTTTGTTCTCCTCTACATTGATTTCTTTTTTTATTAAAAAGGCATCAAAGGATAGCTTTGATTAAGGTTGATCAACCTGCTGAGAACCTCTTATTCTGTTCAAGTCCCACACTTTGTTAATATAATATTTAGTGAGTCTGGAGTCTCCTTATGTCCGCATGTGAACCTTGGCTTCTCAGGAACATGGTCTGATCGGACCATAGCTCTTAGCGACCTGGGAAAAGGTCACAGTGGGTCTTAAGAGCCCCTGAGGTGATGGTTGGTCTAGTGACCTAGCACAACTGGTTGCTTGGAGACAGGGACAACTGTTCCGAAACCATCTCTCTTCTCTTGGGCACTATAATTAAAGAAGCCAGGAGTCTAGCTGAATGTCAGGTGATGCATGCTCAGGTTAGACTTTCTTATATATTTAAATGTTTTCTCAGCTAGAGCTCCAGTACCTATAGAGGTGTGGATCTTTTTTGTTGTTGTTGTTGTTGTATATTTCTATGAACATTGTGAAGAGTTTTGTTTTTGCCAGGCAAAACCCACTAGAGTGGAGGACAGGCCAAAGAGTGTAAAGCCGTGCAGTATGTGGAAGCCTGTCTCTCTCCCTGCACTGATTCATTTAGTTGTAAGAGGTTTGTGACTAGAGCCCAAATGCCTGAATAGACATTCTAGTTAATTTTGTGTTAATTTTTAACTCTTGATGCATGTACACTTCTCCTTGGTCACTGGATACCAGTACAATTTTACACAGTTAATGGGCCTGTGCTGGTTTGGCTGTTGTATTTGTCAAAACTAAATTATATCCATTGGGTTTAGCTTTTTCTTTGTTTCCTTAGTAAGTGATTCTGTCCACTGTTACATTGCTCAGTAGCAGAAAGAAATACAAACCTTTAGAAAGCGCAACAGACATGCACAACTCATTATGTTTATGGCTCAGCTCTGCCTACTAAGCAAAGGAGATCTCATTTCAGTTAATGGGAGTAATTACCTGAAAGGTTTGTGGTTTGTCTTGAGTGCGTGTCTAATGTAAAAACCCACCAGACCAAGTCACTTTAAAAACTCCTCACCAGGATTTGGTTCATGTGTTCTCACTTTGTTTACTTTTAAGTGAAAATGACGAAGAGCCCTCATGTGTAAGAGTTGGTCCTAATATTTGATCAGCAGGCTTGTGCTTTTTACCACAACTAGCATAGTGCCTGTGGTCTGGTGGTGAGCCTGAAGACTGGTGATATTGCACAGGCCGGCAAGTTGCTTATCACTGGGCATTGATATTAATGCTATAAAGGCCCTTGGCTCTTGTAAAACACTGTGATGCTTGGAGAGCAGATGCCTGTCTGTAAGATGAAATGTTGCAGTGCTGTTCGTTACTGTATCTGGCTTTTAATGGGCCTCATCTTCCTCAGCTGCTTTGTCGCAAGGCTATGGTTAGAAATGAAATAACAGTCAATATTTCAACATTGCGTGAACAGAAGCAAAAAAAAATATATACCAGAAATATCAGAAAGTGTCAGTCATTGCTGTAAAATGTCTGGCTTTGTGCTCATCTCATAGAACGGACCTATTCCGCCCCAAGGCATTTTCTTAATGTGACTTGCAAACATCTGGATTCTGCCGTTCCAGTTCATTGCCTGCTGTTAGAAAGGTAACAGTCAATGACTCTGGTTTCCCTATAGTGTTCTTCCCAAATCTTTGCCCAGGGTGACTCAATGCAAATGAACGGGTCACTCCGAACCTTCTCTTTCTGCTCTCCGAGCTGCGGCACCTGGACCCGTGCGCCCCCAGGTGTTTGCTCAGGTTATCATTATCCTGTCAGGGCTTGACACCGGTTTCCTTTTCTGTTTGGTCATTTTAATCCGTCTCTCTGTGCGTACTTTCAACAAAAATACACGCCACAGACCTGGATGGGACGCGTCTGCCGTGGGTGATGCACACACAGCACCTCCAGTGGGTTGTAAGTGCTGGTGCTGACATGACAGAGGCCCTTTGGCCGCTTTGCTTTATCCCCATACAAGCTGTGAAACCGCAGGCTTTGCCTCTGCTCATATGTTTTGACTTGTAACAAAACTCCCATCTGCACCTTTTAATGAACATCCAGACGGACTTTCATCCCTGTTTGATAAATAACATCATGTTGTCGTAAGCTAAACAGTTATTACTCAGAACGGTTATTCCTGTGAGATGAAAACAGCCAGCTCAGGCTGACATCAGCCTCATTCTATTACTGCTTCCCAGGATATCAGGATCTGTATCCCAGGATCTCAGAACTTAATAACTAATAACAAGTACTGTTGTTGTAATTGATTACCTACAGTGTAGTACTGCTTCTTGAACTGTAAGAAATTTCCAGCATGTACAGATGAACTCTTGCGGTAATGTAATGTAATGTTATATGACCTCATCATTGTCAGCCAGTCTCGATTACATATATGTCCAGCCAGCCCGTCCATTTCAGTTCCAGGCCACGCACAGATGCCAACATGAATGGCGTGATACGGACGCTTATCTCTGCTGGCCAGCTAAGAGCAGGCAACCTTCGGTTTGACGTGTGAGCCTCAGACGAAGAGTGTGGAAGGGACTGTGAGGAACTGTCCAGGGATTTGAGCTTTTATGAGTCTCAATGAGCATTTCTACAGTACTGGAGCATAGCTGTGATTGATCTGTGCACTGCATCTGTTCTCATTTCCTCTGTTGCCAGGTAAACTAGCGAACGTGTGGACAGAATCATTAGAACACAGTCACTTACAAAGAGAAATGGAATGTATTATTTACTCCTCTGCAGGACAAAAAAGCCTGATAAATAGATAGCGGGGTATGTTTGTGCTGATTCTCTATATATTGGCAGATATACTGTTCACCAGCAGACATTCGTAGATTCTTGCACTGCTGCTACTGCTCATGGAATGAACAGACTTAGATTGATTGGTCATGTTGATTGGTCAGTAATGGTGTCTAAGGATTCGTTAGCTTCAAATTTGTGGCAGACATTCGTAAGGCAGGACAGCCTGCTTAAAAGCTGCCTAAGACAGGGTAGCCGGTTCAGAATTTCCCCTTCTCTCAACTTACACACAAAGTGTTTTAAGAGTCTTACTTTACCCAGGGGCTTTTGAGATTTTGCAAAATCTTATTAATGGATTTGTCTCAGGGCCTTAAGAGATGTTTCTTCTACCCTTTTTGCTGAGCTCATGTGGTGTGTTTTGATAAGGCACTCTGCTATGTAGAGCAGTAAGCATGGGCAGACCAGTTTTTGTTCTACCTCACTCGAGGTGACCTACACTGGATCGTCTTGGGGGAAATGAATGCTGAAGGTCACTCCCTAATAAAATAGGAGTTGATATCACTATTGTTGGGTAGATATCATTTCCTATTAAGGTGCAGTTTCCACCCCAGAATGTTCCAACATATTTCTCTATTTTTTTAAATGGTATATATGATACTCTAAAATATTGTGTAGGGATTGTAACTTTACTTCATGGCAAAATGAACATTTTTATACTCTATTACCACATTTTGCTTGAGTGTATAAACTGTCTTATACTGTCAAGCATAATTCCACATATTTATTAGAAGAGACAGTTTCTTATGTGAAGTTTTAGTCATAATGCGATTCTGCAACAAACCGTGTTGAAATTTTCCTGTTAGTGCATATGTGCCTACAAAGTCGCTTCGGTTGCTAAAGGTTCAACAGGCGAGTACAAATGCAGCCATTCTAACCACTTCCTGCTAACTTCCTTTATTATCCAAGCTATATTCATTTAAGGTGTAGTCCAGCAGCCTAAAACCACGGTCTTCTAACCTGGTCCTTCCCTACTACCCACCATAACTCTCACATGTTCCCCTTCTAAACCTTGTGGTATATGTCTGCTGACTTAAACTCCTGTCTCCTTCCACAGAAGAGAATGGCGTGTCGCTCCTGCAGCTGGTTGGCGAACCTCTTCCAGAAGGTGTCACCAAGACATCAGACAACAGTCCCGGCTATGTGTTCAGCCCAAACTCCAAGACGGGTCAGCTGGCCCAAGCACACCTGCCCAACCCATTCTTCCGTGACTTCTCACTCCTTTTCAACCTGAAGCCCACTTCCAGCAAAGCTGGTGTTATTTTTTCCATCACCGACTCCTTTCAGAAGATCATGTATGTGGGTGTGAAGCTGACAGCCGTCCAGGCCAAGAAGCAGAACATCGTGCTGTTCTACACGGAGCCAGACTCCCAGGCATCCTACGAGGCAGCCAGCTTCAGCGTGCCCTCCTTGGTGGACTCTTGGACCCGTTTTTCCATCAGCGTGTTTGACGAGCAGGTCTTCCTCTACCTCAACTGCGACTCGGATGCGCAGGTCGTCCGCATTGAGCGATCCCCAGACGATATGGAGCTGGAGGCCGGAGCCGGGATCTTTGTTGGACAGGCTGGAGGCGCCGATCCTGACAAATTTGTGGTATGCTCAGCCCCAATTGATGGAACCTCTAATTATAATAATTATAGCTGCAGAGTGTAGAGACATCTTGAGACAATGTAAGCCTGGATAAGTGTAGTTGGCAATTAAGCAGCGTTGTGAAAGGAGAAAGCAGATTGCTTGTCCTAATCTAGGCAAGCAAAAATGAATGGTGACCACTGTGTCTGTCATGACTCTGGATTTGATTGTTTAAATTGGTCATACTGTAGTACGAACAGTTTGAGCCATCATGCACTATATAAACATAAGCGTTAATTGCACTTTCATCCATCCAGGGGCTCAATTATAGCTGATTAAACAGGCTCTGACAGCCCACTCACATTCCTTAGCTAATCCTTAGCTTCCTTAATTAGTCCAAGACTTAAACATTTAAAAATAAGAAAGAAGTGGTCCAGCATGTATTAGGAATTGTTCTTTTAAATGGGTATCTTTTACATGGGCATTGACACAGTCACATTGCTGGGATGTGCTGCTTGAGCTCTGCCTTTATTGAAAGGATGTCTGTTGGTCCTTGGTAGGGACGTTCTGCTCATTTAAAGGAGCAGTATCGTATGAGTGTCTCTCAGGAGTGGTGCATGAGGTCATTTGGTACATCAGAGAGGAATGAGGAAATGCAGACCAGTTGACGTGCCTTGGCCCCAGCATGCAAAGAAGTGAACCTAATTTAAAGTGTAAGAACAAAGCCCTTCCGAGACATCTGTGCTGTGTGCTAAAAGGTTAGGGTTTGATTTGTGGCCGTAGCCTGGTATGATGCGGGCTTTGGTCCCAGCCCGACACTTCTCTCCAGCACACAGAGAACAGTGCCAGCAGAGCCAGAGGTTCTGAGAGGACTCCGATTGTCATTCCTGATCAGAACAACTGGTCTCTTTCAGCCAAATGGATTCTTGACCAGTTGCTCCACAGTGTGTTCCTTGAACTGTAAAAGTATGTGACAGAGTGCCTTTTTCTCTGGAAGACAGATTTTACTGCAAAGGCCCTGGACAGGAGTAAATTAGTACAAATTCAGGTTTATATTGTCCACTTGGACACCATACTGTGTTATGTAAGTTTCACCATCATAAATTTTCCTTTCTCTACGTCAACAGTGTATTCTTAGTATACAATAAAATCATCAGTGTTGAATCATGTTGCTCAAACGAACAGTGTAATTGAATTTACTGATTGGTTTTATATGAATATTGCTCAAACATTAGTCCATTATATTACTATTATTATATTACTATTATTTTTTTATTAATTTTTTGATAACTTATGCTTTCGTGTCATTAAGATTCCACGTTTCCATGGTGCAGTTACAGATGAGTCAAAGTTTATGTTGTGTCTGTTGTAAAGGGTGAGTGGGAACATGCCCAGGATGGTTGTCTCTCAGCTACCTACTAGTCATGGTAGCACCACTGGCCGGCTGTGTGCCCATAGCCATAGCGAGGCGAGCAGGCCTGCAGGAATGCTCCGCTTTCTGTGCACTACAGTGGTTCCACAAAAGGCATTTGGGAGCAGATGGTTGGGATGTGCTTCAACATGACTCCTCTGATCTCGCCGTGTTTCATGTGGACTGGGGAGACCTTGAAGAGGGCTGGCCCTGTAAGCAGGGGGCCGTCATAATTACAGGCTTCATTAGTCCGGATATGATTACTGTCCTCCTGCTCTCATCAGGTGGAGGAGGGGTGGTGGTGGTGGTGGGGGGTTGCTCTTCGGGCTGATACGCGGGTCCCACTGAGCTGTGCGGGGGTCTCATGGGAGGTCATGGCACACCACAAAGGCTCAATTAAGGCATCATAAAGCCCCCTCTGACTGCATTCCCAGGCCAAACTTTTAACCCCAACCATGGATTCACACACAGAGAGAGAGAGAGACAGAGAGAGAGAGAGAGAGAGAGAGAGATGCTGTTGGTTCGGAAGACAATCTCCTGTTAATTCTCCTCTTACATGCCATCGTTTTCAGAAGGTCTAAATTAGCTAATGGTGAGACAGCTGTCTTGAGTGTGTCAAGCTTATGAGACTTTAATGAGACTTTCATGTTGTGGTGCTCGGCAGATGCTGGTCTAAATAGATTGTAGATTAGATGGTAACTGTGATGATGTCTGTAAACGTGAAAACATTCTGGGGTTAAATGCTTTTGAAGTGAAGCACATCAGACTATTTTTATCTGATTTAAGAGCTTTCATAATGCCACTTGGATGCACAGTGAAGCATGTAAAGACAGGAAAACCGTAAATCCAACATGCCTGATTAGCAAGTAGCCACACTAATATACGCTGATATAAATCACGTCACACCTGTGTTCTTATCTGTATGTGTGTGTGTGTGTGTGTGTGTGTGTGTGTGTGTACATTAGGGCATTATTGGAGATCTGAAAGTGATTGGTAACCCACGTGCCGCCGAACGCCACTGTGAGGAAGACGAAGATGATTCCGATGCAGTAAGTCCCAAACATCCACTAACATAAGCCTGTAATCACATACTCACTCATTTTATAGGACTTTCTGACACAGATATAATCTTGTCTTGTGCTCATTCATGTGAAAGTAGAAATCAGACTTGACCTAGGAAGGCATCCTCATGTACTGTCATGATCAAGCTACTCTGTCATAACTCATAACTACTGTCACTGTAGGGGAGGAATTTTATTTTACTCACATTGGTCATTCACTAATAGATAAAAATGTAAAGATATTAAAAATTAGCATGAATTAGGGAGGGGCACAGTAGCCATAAAAGCACTTTTTACATTTGTAGATCTTCTCGTTCTGCTCTCTGTAGTGTCTTTGGACAGCTCTGTCCTTCCAGCAGTAGAACTCAGCACCACACATGAAGAATTTGATTCATTTTGCTGGGTTTGCATCTACCCAAGGCCTGTATTATAAAGGCATATAGACAATGTTTGTGAGCTGATTAATATCTACCTTATGGCTGGTGCTGGAATCTATTCACCAATCCAGTGGAATCCATTCACATATTTCAGAAGAATCCTTCACCTCCAGATAGGTTTTCCATAGGGTGAACCCTTCAAAGCTGTCTAAGAAAAGATATTTCCCGCAGAGCTTCACTAACGAAAGAAATCAATCTCTCTCTCTCTCTCTCTCTCTTCTCTACCACAGGCCTCGGGTGATGATGGAAGTGGTTATAACGAAACACCAACCAAATTGGTATGTATTCCATTTTAAACCTGGTTATCTTTATAGTGCATTGCTTACATTTCCGTTGTAACCATGCAACCTCCAGCTCTCCTGATCAACCCCTACATCTCATTTCCTTGCTCAGAGCCTCATCAAACAGCACCACGTCCGGTGCCCTCAGGTTCTTTCCAAAGTGAACAGGCTGTATGAGCTTTGGCAGCAATTCAGATTTTGCTGATTTTTATCTCCTGGAGGGGATCCCAGTTAAACACTTTATCATCTGTGGTTGAGTTTATGATATAAAAACATCCTTTCGTTCCCTGTCCCACATATACAGACTGGGGACCATATGGAGGCTGAAGTCAACCCTCAGCTCCTGATACTCAGTGCTTCTGTCTGAGCACGTCACACCTGATTACAGAGGAGAAAGCTGAGGGGAAAGGTTTACAGGAGGTCTACAGGAGGCTTACAAGGGGAAAACCAGGTGGTTCATCAGAGCTGAAGAAGAGGCATCCTCTGGCTCAGCCGCTGTTTGCAGTGTAAAGTTGAAAGACGCCTGGAGAAGTGGACTTTTGTGCAGAAAGGGGAGGTTTTGACTGCAAAAGGGAGGATTGTCTGTAGAAGGGAGGGTTGTCTGTAGAAGGGAGGATTGTCTGTAGAAGGGAGGGTTGTCTGTAGAAGGGAGGATTGTCTGTAGAAGGGAGGATTGTCTGTAGAAGGGAGGGTTGTCTGTAGAAGGGGAGGGGGTGGTCTGCTTTGCGCCTGCTGAACTCAACAGGTCTAAGAGTCACCCACCCTTCTTGCTGTGAAAACTCATGTCTGGGCAGTGCTTGCTTTCCCCTGGCAGGGGTCCGGTAGCATCAGGTAGAGCAGGGTTAAAAGCTCTCAGCAGCTGGTACCAAATGTGGACATACTGGTTTTGTCCCTTTCCCTCTACAATATATGGCAGGTTTCAACAAGCACCTAAAAGGGAAGGGAGAAGGTTCCGGGTGTAGGAATGCCACTGTGTGAACTTTCCATTGTCTTCCAGTGAAATTAGTTCCTGATTGATGGTCTGTTCCCTGGAGGACATTTTCCCTACTCGTTTCATGCTGAATTAAGCTTTATGATGGCTCACAAAAAAATAAGTTTCAGAGGCAAAGACACCCTATGGGTGTGAATTCTTGTAGTCTTGGAGTCTTCCATCTGCAAGCTGTTTTGTACAATCCAGTCATGTGGCTTTATTTATTTAATAAGTACACAAGAAAAAGGCTTTATTTGTGACCATAGAGCAAACATGAGTCTGACTTCATTATGTTACCCTTAGTAAACTTGACACAACACAAGTACGGTGATTGATTTGCACAAACACAAGTGCGGTGGGTTGAACTGGATCATGAGCATGTCCATCTCTGCTGATCTTTCTCTGCTGGTCTCTCTCTCGCCTCCTCAAGTTAATAAGCACGAGACCGAGGAGGCATCCTACCTTGTTATGAACCAAATTCCACTCACTCTGGATCTCACATGCAACAATACAAATTATGTGTCAGCAGATTGGAGCACTGATATTGTTTTGTTTTTTTTCCCTGAACTTGGGACGGATCTCTATATTCCAGTTGCCTGACTCGCCCCTTTATTCTCCTGTATAGTTTCATCTTTAGCTGGGCCAGAGGTGGAGCTCCGTCTGTTACCACTGCCTTGCGGAGTAGTTAAGCAATCACTTCTGACCAATAGCTGGGAGGGCAGATGCCCCAGCTCCAACTCAGCTCTTACTGCTTCCTCTGCTCCTGACCCCAGGCCCTAGCCCTCATTCCTCCTACTGATTGCTCTCTCCAGGCTAAAACACACACCATCAGGCCACCACTGTTTCCTTTCCATTGTAAGAGTCTCCTGTGTCAGCTGTAAAACAAGGTCATACTCTCCGTCGGTGCATGTCATAACGGAATACTTCTAACTGAGGCCTGTGTGTTAATAATTAAAGTGATCTGGTTACTGTGGGTCAGCTGCCATTTGCATGATTGCCCATGTGGTTGTAACTTATAATAAGCAACATTAGATTTTTTGGTGTTGTTGTCCTTGGGGGTTTCAGTACTGAGGCATGTGAGAGCGCATGAAGCCTGTCTCTGATACTGCAGAGCCCCAGGGAGAACGGGGGTCAAGGTCGGTCGTGGGCCTGTTCTGCGCAAGGCTACCAGTAGCAACTGGAACTCACACTGTTCAGTTATGTTGTGTTGTTGTAGATAAAATGTGTGGAATGAATAGACATGTAAATGTAGAAAGCCAAATAAAAAGTCTGGTTTTTAAAGTGTAGACATTACAGGTCTGCTTATTCTGTGTGTCTCTGCTCACCTGTAGACCACACCTTACTTAAGACCCATCCAGGAGCCACCAATAACCCTGACGAAGCCGATCTTGGCAGAGACAGGTGAGTGTTCTCATAGCCCTCAAGTATTTTTACATCGTTCTCAAGTATTTTTGACACCACCAGTCAACAACTTAACCCACAATCAATTTACTGTAGCGACCTGAGCTCTGAGAATAATCCATAGTGTTTATTTTTGTTTTAGTGCTTGTTTCTTTCAGTGGCATTGAGATCAATTATATTTGTCAAAATTGTCATGGAAATAAAAACTTCTGCATCTTTTATTATTTTTGAATGAAGGGAATGCCCCAAGCCTGTCTGGGGAACATCTTCCAGTATTTAGCTCCCTCTAGTGGCAATTTGATATCCTACAAGTTGGCTCTAAGTCTTATTGTTTTTGAATTTTCAGTTTGTGTATACACAGATTAGAGGGCCCCCTATCATGGAAAACTCAATTTGAAAATTAAACTCAATTTGAAATTTTGAAAATTCATATATAGAATATAAGCTGCAAAAGCAGCCCATTTTGAAATCACTGTTTCTCTTGTATCATGAGGACAAATTTATTTACATATCTCCACCTATTCAGCCTACAGCAATTCAGCACCAGCACCAGTTCCGGGGTGTGTTTCAGCACTTAGTGGTTTCTAAATTAGGCACAATATAGGGAAGCCAATCAGAACAGCTCGTTTATCTTATATCTGTCTTAAAGACACAGTAACAGAAACAGGATGCTTAAGGGATAAATGGAGGTTTGTTTATTGGGTTTGTTTATTAATTATTAATAAACAGACTCAGGGATTCTGAAAAAAATTCTGGCTCATTTGATGAACATCTGGTTCATAGGCTGATTCCCAGCAAGCTTCTGTTTCATATGACAGTTCTCAACAAGTTTCTGGTTCATATGAAGGTTCACAACGAACATCCAGCTCACATGATGAGTCTTGAAAAACATCCAACTCACATGATGAGTCTTGAAAAACATCCAACTCACATGATGAGTCTTGAAAAACATCCAACTCACACGATGAGTCTTGAAAAACATCCAACTCACATGATGAGTCTTGAAAAACATCCAACTCACATGATGAGTCTTGAAAAACATCCAACTCACACGATGAGTCTTGAAAAACATCCAACTCACATGATGAGTCTTGAAAAACATCCAACTCACATGATGAGTCTCGACGAACATCAGGTTTACGTGATGATTCCCAATGAACATCCAACTCATATTCTGAATCTCTACGAATATTTGGCTCAGCTGACGGAAGACAAACTTCAGTTTCAGCCAAAGATCACGGGCGAATTTCTGGTTACACTGATGGCAGCAATTCAGGCACATCGCTAGATTCGCAGCAGATTTCAAGCTCCACTTTGTATCCTGGCGAGTCGTCTGTCAGAAGTGAGGATGGCCAAGGGGTTCCTGCCTCTGTTGATGAGAAGCTCCACTCAGTATCACTCAGGCCAGGATCTCCTGGGCCGCGAGGTGGGTCTCTTTAGCGGACCATGCGACGCTATGCATGAAATGCTGATGTAAAGCTTTGGAGCTTCAGAAGTGTCAAATACTTCTAAAGGAGACTGAGCACTGGTAGCACATGTCACATGGACTAAGTGTGATGCATGTAGCACAGTAGTGCTATGCTAGCTCGTTTGTTCAAAAGGAGCACTGATGCTGCAACTACGGGAGCTTCTGCCGACTGCCATATTCCTCAAAAAAGCTGCTGGTGTTAATGATGAATGCAAGCCAGTCAAGAACAGTTAGCTTGATCACATTCGCTTAACATCTTGGTTTCACACTATCTAGCTTCATCATTATCCTTGTTGGCTTTTTTTTTGCATGAAACACTCCTTATGGAATATGCTGCCTTTAGGGCTGAAAGGGAATAAGGTTGGTTTGTTATGCTAAGGTAATTATTGTTTTTAATAAATTCAGAGAACAGGGCATGTTTTCCTAGATATTTTCCCAGATATTTTCAGACACTGGGAAATGGATTTGTGTGTGTATGTGTGGCGTCAAAGCCAGAGGTATCAAAGTGGCACGGAAGCTGGCAGCAGTTGCGAATCCGTGTTGTCTGTGGTTCTGACAGTAGCTTTTTCACAGGCCCAAGTGGTGCACAGGGACCGAAAGGGGAAAAAGGAGAGAAGGGAGACAAAGGAGAGCGTGGCCTCCAGGGGCCAAAGGGAGATGTGGGCTCCAAGGCAGAACCAGGAGGAAGCACCAAAGGAGACAAAGTATGGTGAAATAATATTTTTACTAAACCTGGTCTTTTATTTTATAATTTTTCAAATTTAACTGTTTTTATTCAAGGTTATACAAACTATGTAAATGTTTGAAGTACACTCAATGTAGGTTAGACCACACCAAGAGATGAGTTCTTTGGGCTAGGGCTTTCAGTCCTGTAGCCTGGGAAATGTTTTGGGAGGGTTCATCTCAAGATGGGGATGGCAGAGTGTTTAACCATCTGCTTCACTGCTGGCTGTGGCGGCTAGTAATTTATCTTTTATATGTGCTTTCTCAGGGTAGCCCAGGAGAGAAAGGAATGAAGGTATGTTATGACAGTCATCATATGGGACCCTCAATGCGTGCATTACTGCAAAGATAAGAGACACTCCCTGTGTCTTTCATGTTCCGTGTGTAGCATATCAACTTTGTAAACTTTTCACTTTTTTTTTTTTTCACAAAGGAACCTCGTTTTTTTTTTTTTCCTCACAGACTTTTCTTCAGTTTACAATTAAACATATTCTTGATAGTCCAGAATATACTAAGGATGTTGAAACGATGTATTTCCACATGCACTTGGACATGACTCACACATTTTTCTTATGTGTCTTACCCTCACAGGGTGCTTCAGGTTTTGGACCAAAAGGTGAACCAGGACCGCCTGGTCCACCAGGCCTACCTGGCCTTCCTGGATCCAGTGCTGATTTGTTGGAGAGGGGAGATGGTTCTCTAGTCCAGAGGGTTGCAAGACCCAAGGGACCTCCAGGACCCCAGGGGCCCCCAGGCCCAACTGGCCCTGCAGGGAACGATGGAGAACCTGTGAGTATTTGCAAAAACCTTCTGAGTGGTTCTTCACTCCATGCCCTGGAGGTCCAGCCTCATCCAGCCATTCCAAAACATGAGAACCTTCGCTTTATATTAATATGCATTACTGCATCCCCTCCACATGCCCTTTTATGCTGGACACGCCTGCATTCTCTGGCAAAGAATAATGGGCATGGTTCACAATTACCAGCAACTCCCCACATGATAAGGGATCATGAACTGTATTAATCAAAATGAGCTTTTGTGGATAGTGATGCAAAACATGCTGCTAGCCGCAGCGCTGATGAATTTTGTGTTTACCCTCTTTAATTAATCAGGCACAGCCTATATCAATATCTAGCCCATCATGACCTGTGTTGTACTAGGGCACGGGAAAACCTTGCATAACTGTCCTCCGTGAACACCAGCCGAGAGTAATAGCTATGGCTTTTTAATGGATCTTCTAAAGCACAAAGTCCCTTATTGAAGAATGACAAAACAGTGTGTGATACAGTGTGATACAGCTCTGTTAGTTTAATATAATAATATAATATATTAAGTATATTATAATAAGTATATGTCCTATTCGTTTATTAATATTGCACAAGAGGCCCCGTTTTGTCAGTATTCATTGGTATCATTGGAAAGTGCAAGAGACTGAGGCACGTTGTGTTCCTGCCCTTGAGATGCTCAACATAATGCCTTGTGTGCCTCAGACACCACTGGTCATATCTGGACAAAAGCACCACATAAATGTTCTTTTTGTGCTATAATAGGGTGACCCTGGCGAAGATGGAAAAGCGGTAAGTCCCCACATGTAATGGAAAACATTCTAACATGGGGTCAGGTGCATGTCCCACTCTTCAAATAACCATCTACGTCTCCTTTCTCATCCATTTCCATGGATGCATTTCCTTGTCATCTGCAGTGTAGAGACTTTAATGCAGATTGGCACATGGGGTACAATCAAAGGCCCACAGCACTGTTGAGCCACAGGACTACTCACTTCAGTGCTTTCCCTGGTTTAACTCAAGGGCTCGATGATTAGCTGTAGTGTACTTAGAAATATGTGATATCCTACCATGCAGTGCTGTGGCCCTCCAGGACTAAACAACCCATTCTATGCACTGAGGAAAGCCTCATGACTAATAATTATCCTTAATGATGCATTTGACCTGTTAAGCTGTTAAGCTTGCTTTTTAAAAATTGCACTGCATGCGTTTTTTATAGACTATAAGCAGGATTTTAATTACATATGTTACAATGACCTTCAGGCTCTGTTGTAATGTTTTAGGGTGCAGTTGGACCCCCAGGTTTCCCAGGAATCCCAGGTAACCCAGGATCAAAGGGAGAAAAGGTGAGGAAAGTGTGTTCTATAAAAGCCCTATTAGAAAAACCTTTGTCTCAATTTATGGATGTTTGTCTCAGTTTAAGTCCACTGCATTTAATGCTCATTGACTCTTTGTATTGAGCCTCTGTTAAAAAACCAAAAACTGAAATCCAATGACAAAAGTCCAGTGACACAGTAAATCCACTGTGTAAAACTTTACTCTAAGATAAGCAGTTTTACCTCCTACAACCACTACTGTCTCATTTTCAGGGTGATCGGGGAGAAGGTCACCCAGGTCCAAGGGGCCCACCTGGGCCCCCTGGACCCCCATCCCGCTCAGACAGACCTGTGAGTTCCTCTAAGATGGTTCCTGGCACCGTCTTAGTTGAATCTTTTCCATGATACATGCACTCTAAGAACATTAATGTTTTAGTAATACATTTTCTGTTTCACAGACGTTTGTGGACATGGAAGGCTCTGGCTTTATGGATATAGAGGGTGTGAGGGTAGGTGCTTCAAGCACTGTCAGTCTCCTCTTATTGTATGTGCAGATCTCAGGCAACATTTATATTTTGGCACTGATTAAAGGTGAAGGTTCTCAGATTTTACTCAGTTTTCTCATCTCTGTGTAATAGGGTTTACCAGGTTTGCCAGGTCCACCTGGCCCACCTGGACCTCCAGGACCGGCAGGTCCAACCAGCGCGCCAATGTCGGCCGTTCCGGGTGGTTTCGGGCCACCTGGCCCACCCGGACAAAACGGGGCTCCTGGCAAACAAGTATGTCATGTACACTATGCAGGATAATGTTATAGTCATTCCAAGCCAGACCTCCAGGATTTCACAGCACACTTGAACCTGGTTTAGCTTTGCTGGTGTGTAACAAAGCAAAATGTCAGCTGACTGAGAAACCTCAAGGGCTGGGCTGGAATCCTCTGTTGTTGGATATATGCAAGTCTCCTTCATTCACAGACACAGAGCACTTATTTTTTTAAGTAGCTGAACATTCTATTTCGTAGGGGGTTTCTGGTCCACCAGGTGCTGATGGCAAACCAGGCCTCCCTGGCCCTAAAGGAGAGAAGGTAGGAGTGGATTAGCAGTTTAATCCTAGGCCCCTTACTAGTTTTTGAAGAGCTGTGGGTTTGCATCATTAGTTTCCATGGATAAGAAGAATTTGCATTTTAAAAATAGGCATGATGATGATAATCCCATATGGGATTCAAACTGTGTGGTGGTCCTAATTCTGCTCTGGTGAGGCTGAAGAAGTGTCACTCACGAGGTGGATATTAAAGACGTTCATGTCACTCTCTCCAGGGTGACACCGGCGAACTTGGCTTACCTGGAGCAGTGGGAGAAAAGGTTAGCGTGCACCAACATACACACGCGCACACACACACACACACACACACATTCTGATGCAAACTCTTGCAACACCCTCGGATGCACACGCATTTTCATAGTGGTGCATTCAAGATGCATTAGTGATGTATTAGAATGTGCTTTTCGGTGACAGCAGTCATAGACAACCATGTACTGGGGCTTTTGACACAGGATTAAAGAAAATAACCGAAATGTCACGTTTTTTTTTTTTTTTTTTACCCCTTTTTACTTTGAAAGCATGCTGCAGTCTTGTCAGATCTCCGCAGTGTCTTTCAGGATTTCCCCCAGTGTCTGTTTCTCTTTAGCAAGCCTTCTACTTTCTCCAGGCTTTCTTTGAGCTCTTCTGTTTCTTCTCCTCATCCTCCACTGATAAAACACCCTCAGCATGGCAGGTAGTACAGCTGAGAGACTCTGGGGCAAGCTTGCATTATAGCGTGTAGGATTTATTTATTTTATTTTTATTTTTTTGCATTCTGATCTCGTCATGAAAATTGTTCTGATCTCATCTCGTCATGCTTAACTGAAGAATCCAGAATGCTTTTGTGTGTATTTATAATTTTGATCACTTGCTACGTTTTTAAGATTTTTATGTTTGTGACATGGATAGATTCTCGTTTCCTGATTGAGTTTATTTGATTTTCTCCATTAATATTTTCAGAATATTGTTTATGTTAGATATCATTTAGTTACTGTAACTTTGCCTCAAGCTTTGTTGATACAGATCTCCAAAGAACCCATAATCCCCTCTTCTCACACATGTTCCTTCTTTTCCTACTTTCCTGAAGGGTGCACAAGGGCTTCCTGGTGCTCCTGGAATACCAGGAGAGCCTGGGCTCGCTGGCCTTCCAGGACCAATGGGACCTGTCGGACCACCGGGACCCCCAGGGCCCTCAGTGCTGAGCTACCAAGGAGTCGGGTTTGTGAGTATCAGCAGTTAAGTGGGAAAGCATGGTGTCACCTTCAAGAGAAAGCAAGAGATTTTCACACAAGAAATAATGTGAGCTTAATGTGTAATGTAGACTTGTGGTTTGGTTGAAAAATCGGTAACATGGACATCCTTTTAGAGAAAACAAGCCCAAACTCAGATAAAATCAATTGAAACTTCAGACATGGTCGTAAAATAGCTGCTCAGTCGATAGCTGCTTTGTACGATGAGCTCCACACCTTCTCTTACATGAGATTGTGATCTCACTCTTTGTTCAGGATGACATGGAGGGCTCTGCTGCAAATGTGTTCAGTAGCTTGACTGGAGTCAGAGGGCCAGAAGGCATACAGGTCAGTGGATAGTGGACAATGTGGAGGTACTATTCCGTTTACACTTCTTTTAGAGTCAAATTAACAGCCACTACAATTCATTTTCAGGGCCCCCCAGGAATTCCAGGTTTACCTGTAAGTTGTTCTATTTGCTTTTTTCTGTTTGTGTTTATTCAAAACTATTTTGTAATGTTTTTGTGTGTGCGTTTTTTTTTTTTTATCTGCAGGGTAACCCGGGCCTGCCTGGGCCTAAGGGAGAGAGAGGCAGCGAAGGGCCTCAGGGACCGGAGGGCCGTCCAGGACTCGATGGGTTTCTGGGCCCAGAGGTACTGGTTGTAGCCCTTCGCCTGGCCGTGGTTTTTTTGTCCTGTGTGTGTCACCCTCTAATGATGCATGACTTATACTCATCCTCAGAGGTTTTAAACAGTTTCATCTGTGGGGTGTACAAAAAAATATTTTAGGCTGAACTGGATGGACACAGTCTATTACGTGATTGAGGGCCCCTTCTTGTACTGTTGGGATGATTTTGGGCAAATGTAAACCAGACCAATCTGGCATAAGCTGAATATCACTAGCATGAGTCTGATGAAAATGATCACAAGTTTGAGTTTCACACCAATGTTGTTCCCGTTTGGCTTTTGCCTGTAGGGACCCAAGGGTGACCAAGGAGACAAAGGAGAGAGAGTCAGTATTTCCTCAGATATTTCTAAGCATCGCAGACATTTAAGAACCAGTACCAGACAGAAGATGATGTGCCACTCAGTTTGATGTATTCATGTCATAGGGTGAGCCTGGTCAGGATGGTGTTAGCCTTCCGGGCCCACCGGGCCCTCCAGGACCTCCTGGACCAGTTGTCTATCAGTCTTCTGATGGTGTAAGTAAAACAATACTAATAATAATAATACTAATTTTTGTTTTCCATCACAGGTATACCTACGTGGAAATTATGTTGAGTTCTGAATAATAGTTATGTTTGTTTCTTTGTTTGGTTATGCATAATACAGTGGTTGGAAGGCTTGTTACATCATACGAGACGAGATGTTTCCTATTCTGTAATAAATATTGGTTCATCTTCTTAAACCCAAAGCATATTATTTAACAACGGGGCATATTATTCAGTAACTATATATTATTCCGAAATATTCAGTAACTACACTGAAATACAAAAATATTTAACAATAGTATGGAATGAGTTTGGAATAATCAATGATTCCTTGGAGTGTAACGGATTAAACAAGAAGTACTATTTGTTATCTTTTTAATAAATGTGGTACACAAAAATTGAGCAAGCAGGTGCCTGGATCAGAGAATGCAGATCATGTCACTACCAGCTGTTTCAGTTGCTGCACATAATTGCAGTCTCAACCTGCAGATCTGTTCAATGATGGCCATATTATAAGCAATGATTAAAAAATACCATCTTAGTTTTTTTCACTGAACACCTACCAATTTGGCAGACTGTTTTGTTTTTTAACCTTGTTATTATTTCTGATGCCTCCATAGGAAGTAAGAGCTAAAACAGGTGTTAAGATTCTCCTGTCTGTGTGTGTGTGTGTGTGTGGGAGAGAGAGTCAGAAAGAAAGAAAGAGAGCAAGAGAGAGGAATGTCTCTGAACATTTCCTCTATATGAGAGAGAGGGAAAGAGAGATAGTTGTGCAGACAAACAAGCTAAAGTAAAGCTAAACTCCAAATTGGGCTCATATAAAAACATGGTGTCTCATGAGACTCTGAAGGAATCTTTTCACAGTTCTTCTGTATTTAGGGGCTTTGGCACAACGCTCAGATGGTCTTTCTTGGCAAGCCAAACAAGAAGTTTGGAGCATCTTTTGTGTGAATGTTGTGAAGTGTGTCTGTTCTAATAAGGCATGTTGCTGTTCTTTTCAGGGTGTACAAGGCATCCCTGGCCAAGCTGGATTCCCAGTAAGTACAGTGCTACTGCAGAGCTATTGTAGTCTGTAGTGCAGACCCTATGAAAACTAGAACTTCAGTGATGATGGGTCATTGATGGGTCAGGGATGGGTAATGGATGGGTCAGGGATGGGTCAGTGATAGGTCAGTGATGGGTCAGTGATGGGTCATTGATGGGTCAGTGATGGGTCATTGATGGGTCAGGGATGGGTCAGTGATAGGTCAGTGATGGGTAAGTGATGGGTGCCTGCTTATGTCGGCTCACTGTTTTGAAAAAGGGCCCGATGGGACCGAAGGGGGAGAGAGGGGACCCAGGCTCTCCAGGCCACAGCATTAAGGTCAGTCACACTTCAGCTGAATATATTTCTTCTATATTTCTTTAATGGACGTGTTGTCAATTCCTAATTAATTGGGCAATTACATGCAAAGTAGCAAAGAATAAAATATATATCATATATTTTTAAGGGGGCCATGAAGGTATATGTTTCTTGCCCAATTCAAAGGTGTTCTATGTTTGTAGGGTGAGAAAGGAGAACCTGGTGTGGTTGTTGGACCTGATGGAATCCCTCTTTTCCTTGGTGGAGTGGGTGGCTCCAAGGTGATTGCTTTAACTAGTTCTAAATTGAACATCAAAACCAAAAGTTTCCTTCCAGCTATGTTTTTTTGTTGTTTTTTTGTGATCTTGACAACTAAAGAGACATTTACATCAGTCCCAAGCAGTATTTTGCTCAATTATAAGGTGTTTCTATAAGATGTAGTTAGTGCTTCAGTATTGTTTAAATTCAGGCTATTTAATGCTTTTAATGTTGTTTTTTTCTAGGGAGACAGGGGACCTCCTGGACCTGTAGGACCTATGGTGGGTTTATTTTTGGCATCAAAATTCTGTAGTTGGATGAAGCAATGTCTTTGTTGCGTAATGGCTGTGTCTCTCTGGCCGTGGATTTGCACAGGGCCAATATGGTCGTCCCGGCATGAAGGGTGAGATCGGGATGCCAGGCAGGCCTGTGAGTCCTTCACTTCTAAAGCATAATATTGAAACCTGTCATTACAACATGGCGGAATTTTCCACTGCGGACAATAAGTCATCCAGCATGGGTTTTGGCGAGGTGCTGATGATGTGTCATTGTAGGGTCGGCCAGGAGTGAACGGATATAAAGGAGAAAAAGGAGAACCAGGCTCAGGTGCTGGATACAGCTACCCTGTAAGGCAAAATTTTGTAGCATATGCAGTATTCTAACATGTTCTTTGCCAAGTGAACTTCTGTAAGGGTATTTCTGTGTCTTTTCAAGGGCCCACCAGGCCCTCCAGGGCCCCCTGGTCCCCCAGGACCTCCCGTGTCTCTGGACAGGTTCAGTGTAAGTGCTTTTTCTATATATCAGATAAGTAATAAGTCATGCATGAAAGTTGCTAAGAGCACTTTACATGCTGAACAAGCAAAGAAGTACAGGATTGATTATCTTCATTTTCAAAGCAGCAACAGTATTCTGAGGCTCCAATCTCTTTGCCCCTCATTTCAGAGATATGAAGATAACGGACGCTATCCAGGTAAGATGGTGCTCATACTTGCACAATTTTTTTTTACATTGTTAAAAAAAACTGTTTAGCCAGAGGCAAATCTCTTAAATTAGAAGGCAATACTACTCCGCTTTCTCTACTTATTGAGGTAATTATGAATATTGAAATGGGCAGATGAAGTAGGCATGCACGCTTAACGTTTGGAGTTCTGATCTTGGGAGTTCAGTCGATTTAGACTGTACTGATGGTCACTTGAGTCAGATGTGAGCGTCAGGAGTCATAATATACTGGGCATAGTCATAATCCCACTGGGTCATAATCCCACTGGGTCATAATCTCACTCACTTGAGAACAGACTTCTTAACCTTTCATTTCTTCCCACAGTTTTGAAAGGAGAGAAGGGAGACCGCGGCACCCCTGGTGTTCCAGGACCACCAGGTGAAACCCCAACATTTCAGTTATTTCAGAGCAGTTAGAATGTAACGTTGATTTCCTGAATACATCAAAGCATATTGATTATAACTGTAAAGGGAAATGTGAAGCTTGATATAGTGTGTGAAGCCATGCATAGGAGTCCTGTGAAGCAAGTGCGGTAATATCCAGCAATTAAAGGCATTCGTTAACATAGTACATTATAAAATATAACATTTTTGTTTTGGTGTTTGCTCCGTAGGCAACTCCGACATTTACACTTTGAAGGTCAGTTGCTTTTCTCATTACTTTGAAGATCTGCTGAGTGGCTGTGTGTGTACTGAGTGAAAGTGTGTGCTTGTGCTGTGTGTGTGTTTATAGAGCGAGCTAAAAGGAGAACACGGGGAGCCAGGCCTGAAAGGCGAGAAGGGCGAGCCAGGTGGCGGCTTCTATGACCCACGCTTCGGAGGTGTGGGATCACCAGGCCCTCCAGGAATCCCCGGTCCTGCTGTAAGAACCTCTGGCGTGGATTTGGGGGGAAATCTGTACATGTTTTAATATAAGAATTCCAGTCTGTAGATTTGACAGATACAGAACTAGCTAGAGTTTCAAAAGACGTGATTCAACTCAGACTTGTCAACATACTACGAAGGCATTCAGTTGAATGAAGTGAGCTAGAAATGGGAAATTGCTGAACTGCAGGACTTCAGGACTTGACTTGGCTTTACAGGACTTTTTACACCTGGTTTGATGTGATCCTGATGATTGCTGTGATCATAATGATCTGTTTTCCAGGGTCCTAAAGGAGATTCTGTCAGAGGGCCCCCTGGTCCACAGGGTCCACCAGGATCTCCTGGCATTGGCTATGATGGTCGCCAAGGAAACCCAGGACCACCTGGACCTCCTGGGCCTCCTGGTTCCCCTTCTTTACCAGGCGCTTACAGACCTAGTAAGTCAAAAACACCTTCTTCCAAAACCTGTTTAATTCTGTTACATCAACAAATTGGATGCTCAGTCTGAAGTGTGTTGCATTTCTGTGCACGTGAACCTTGCTGTTCGATGATCTTCCCCGTTCAGCGGTTGGCATTCCTGGCCCTCCTGGTCCCCCGGGTCCACCTGGCCTGCCTGCCCAAAACAGCGGTGTAAGTAGCACGCTAGCAGATCTCATTACTCACCCAGCAAGGACCTTGTGAAACCAGCGTGTTCTGCCCAGGCTGGGTTAGGTATGCAGCGTATCAGGGACTCTCACTCACTGAGCCTTCGAAAGGAATTCCACTCTAAGGTTTATGTGTTCATCACTACAACAATATTATGAGCAACTCTGGATGTTCTATCTTTTCAGAAAGCCCAGGGCAAGGGTGTGGCATAGCTGGGACCTAAGATATCTAAGATAGGAAAAATGAGTCACCTTGTATTTAGAACTTACAATATTAAAGCCCAAAGCAGTTTCAGAGGCAGCAAGCATGTGACTCATTTAACCAAGGGCAGCCATATCTGTACAGACACTGAGGAGCAAGTGGAGTTGATGAAACCAGACAACATTTTAGTGTAATTGCTCTCTAAGAAACAACAGACATGAGTGACCGTGAAATTAGGAAAAGTGGAACCTTTATGTCAACCGTTATGTTGTCTCAGTTTTATGCTGCAATTCTGACTGAGCCGTTGTGCAGTTTGGGTGAAGGTTCTTACGTATCTTTAACATCCCGCCATGTAATATCCTGTAATGTTTTATAGGTGGTGATTTTGAGAACGCATGACATAATGCTTGCAGCTTCACCTAGACAACCAGAGGGCACGCTCATCTACATTGTGGAGAACAGTGAACTCTATATCAGAGCGCGGGACGGCCTCAGACAAGTCATGGTAGAGTGCATTAGATGGACCTCTTTTGTGTACTTTTGAAAAGAAATACATTGGTGTTAATCCATCCATTGACATGCAGGCATCACAGTACTTCTTTGACTCTGAATATCTGAATATGAAATTCTTCTTACTTCCAGCTCGGAGTTTATAAACCCTTCTACAGAGATTTGGTAAGTAGTTTTACATCTGAATGAAGATTGTGCTAAATCTGTATCCAGTGGATATGTGCAGCCTGCAGCGACTCAAAGGAACAGAGGCTTTGTGCTAGCAGATACACATGCATTACTATAATGAGTTATGGGCTCTGCCTTGCTGGCACGCTCTCTTACACTCTCACACACTCTCATTCTTGCTCACATTCTCTCTCTCACTCTTGCTCTGTCTCACTCTCTCTCTCTTACAATCTCAACCTTTCTCTTTCTCTCACACTCTCACTCTCTCTTTCACATTTTCACTCTCTGTCTCTCTCTTACAATCTCTCTCTCTCTCTTTCTCTTTCTCCCTCTCCAGGATAATGAAGTGGCAGCAGTACAGCCACCACCCGTGGTACACTATTCCCAGGACCACTCAGCCAATAGCGGCGCGGAGCAGTTTGCCCACGGTGAATCTGCCAGCCGACCCGTCGAGCCCCTGGCCCGGCAGCCCGTAGACAAGCATGTCAGGGAACCTCCCGCACCTGCGCCACTCGACCCCCGCTACAACCCCCACTACTCCTCTCACCCAGACTCCAGATACCAGACCCAGCCAGACCCAAGGTACCCACCCCACACGGATCAAAGGTACAGCCCTATACAGCCGGACAGGTACCCTGTCACCCCTGCCCGCAGACCCAGCCTGCCCATCCACCAGCCAGAGGACCATACGCACACATCAGGACCAGGGGTGAGCTCACCATACAGATTTTCATTCTGTTGTTTTCTTTCACAAGCCATTAGGCACCACTGCAAAGTGCAGATATGTAACACTGCAATAAATATTATTGAAAGCAAGCACAGTAATCCAATCTCATATGACTACTATGAATATTTTATGAGTTACTTAATAACTCATGCCACTGAACTGTCCTTTCCATGACATATTTAGTCCTGTGTGAGCACTGCATTTGGCGGTGGTAGCTCGCTGGTTAAGGCACTTGACAGAAGGTAATCAGAAGGTTGCGGGTTCAAACCCCACCTCTGCCCAGTTGCCACTGTTGTGCCCCTGAGCAAAAGCCCTTAACCCTCAACTGCTCAAGATGTATTCAGTCACAATTGTAAGT
>JAOYMR010000006.1:24051403-24067187 GCA_025802075.1 Tenebrosternarchus preto | reverse complement strand
CCCTCAACTGCTCAAGATGTATTCAGTCACAATTGTAAGTTGCTTTGGATAAAAGCGTCAGCCAAATGCCGTAAATGCATTCAGTACAACTGATTGTCCTTTATTCCATTTTGGCTGGAACTGTCTTTTCTGCTACGTGGACAGCTGCACCTGATCGCCCTGAACAGCCCTCAGGTGGGGAACATGCGGGGGATCCGCGGAGCCGACTTCCTGTGCTTCCAGCAGGCCCGTGCTGCAGGCCTGAAGGGCACGTTCAGGGCCTTCCTGTCCTCCAAGCTGCAGGACCTCTACAGCATCGTGCGCAAGTCCGACCGTCACACCCTGCCCATCATCAATCTCAAGGTGCTTCTGCTCTTAACGCTGCACAATTGATGAGAATCAGGATCCTAAGTTTCGGTTCAAATTCAGGTTTAAAATGCAATATAAAAGATATTAACACATTCAATTTCTATACTACTGAAGGAGAGAGCAAGCTCAACCATGGCCACAGCTGGCTTTGGTGTTGTCAAGATTCGAACTCACAATCTTTAACGGCAGTGCCAAACCTTAGAAAGCTCCATAACTTAGGAGCCCGTGTTTTTTCTGGTTAATAGTTTTCTCAAATTTCAAGTTTGTTTTCTTGCTTAGAACATCCAGTCCTTGTATGTTTTATCGGAGTTCCTCAGCCCAGAGTGTTATTTTAACTTTCCTCATCAGCTCAGTATTCAAGTCCCTTTGCTTGCTGAATCAGCAGGCGTCGGGAGGTACTTCTGGTTTGCGTGAGCCAGGCCTTGCACAAGTTCGGTCACGACTCACTACTGTGTCTGTCCTCTGCAGGACCAACTGCTGTTCAACAGCTGGGAATCCCTGTTTGGGGATTCTGAGGGCAGGGTGAAGAGCAGTGCTCCTATCTACTCGTTTGACGGTAGAGACATACTGAGGGACAGCGCATGGTGAGATTCTCACAAAGCTGAGCAGAAACTCTTCATCATCCAGATTATTTTGAAGTGTACCTGTGTTGAAGTGTACTCCTTTTAAGCATGCATGAAGCTACACATATTCATACAGTTGATTAACAGCATATAGTTCATTTAATATTTCATACTTGATCTGCTACTATAAAGCTTAGCAAATAATAGCACCATGTAACTAAGAATCACTGGAATATCAAATATTGAAAATGCACAGGATCATTCTGCCCTTTCTGCCCACCTTGTGCTCTAGGCCAGAGAAGATGGTCTGGCACGGCTCGAACGGTAAGGGCCACCGTCAGACGGATAACTACTGTGAGACGTGGCGCACGGCGGACAGTGCCGTGCTGGGTCTGGCCTCCTCGCTGCAGGCCGGACAGCTCCTGCAACAGATCCCCAGCAGCTGCTCAGGGTCCTACATAGTGCTGTGTATCGAGAACAGCTACATCACACACTCCAGGAAGTAAGGAGTCCAGCCATTCCATAGGGCTTGGCGGGCGCTGTAGCAACTGCCGGAAGAGGACGATTTATACCCCCCCACCCACACCCCCACCCACAACCCCACCCCCAACATACACCCCCACCACAATCCGCATATCATCCGTCCTGCTTCCAAGCATAAGTCAATTACAAAACAAAACAAAAGACAGTAAGACTGATTATGGCATAGAGGCTGTCTGATGTTCGGTGGTTCCCTATGTAATGCTGAAGAGACAGGCAGAACCCAGTGGTGCTGGCTCTGGCTGTACAACATTGGCTCTGTCTCTGGCCATTGGCACATATTTTCTGGGGGGGTGGGGGATGGGGGGTGGGTTGAACCAGAGGGGAGGGGTCAAGCAAAAGGCTTTTAAGTGTATCCATATTAAACCGATTTGTATATGAAATGTTATTGTTTTCATATTGTTTTCTTGTTTTCTGTTTATCATTGTTTCTTCATGTCTTAATTGGTATATTTAACCAGTAGCTACATGTTTTGTGTAACTTTGTTTTTGTTTATTGCTTCAGTTTCAGACCTAAAAACAACATTTTTAGAATTTACAGAGAGTAAATATTTATTCTGCAGTAAAGAGAGACTAAATGATGAATTTGAAACAGGAAAAAATACTGTACTTTTTTTTTCCTATTTTAGCGTAGCACTTTTGCTGTATATGGCTTGTACATACAGAAATGTGTGAAACTAAAATAGATAACTTTTCCTGAATTACAGCTACTCTAATGAAAAGGGTCAAAGGAATATTTGTGTGATTCCTTTAATAATTCAATGCTTAGCTCCCAAAAGGACTTTTATACAAATTAAAAAATAGGATCAAATTGTGAAACGTGATCATCAGTGGAACCTTATTCTTGCTCATTCCAGACCACTTTATTTACAAGATAACAAAGACAAGAGGAAAACATAACAATACATAAAAATATACTGAAATAAAAATACATTGAAAAATATTTTTTATAGTCTATCATACAAAGACAGACTATATACTGTTAAGGGGTTTAATTCCACTTAATTAAAAAAAAAAAAAAAAAAAAACACTAGCTAGAAAAGGAAGTGAAGCTATGTTTGGTGCTGTTTCCTGTGCGAGTAGTCTAGATCGACAGATTGACTTCATAAAGGCAGTGTACACTTATATGAAATTTCAGATCCTGACTGTGTTGTAGAGCTGGTGATTCAGTACCAGCCTGTGAAACTCGATTCCTTTTTGTAATCCAAATGTGCTCCACCATTTTTACAAGGCACTGAATAAAAGATTTTCAAAATTCACAAAAAAAAATCTGCAGAGTCACTGCTTCTTTTGTAATAAAACAAATGTTTTACAGGTGGAAAACTGTGATGCTTTTTGTAGGCATTTTATATTGTTTCCTATATAAAAGACCCTTGTTCCGGAGTTTTCTGTTCAAACATTCAGAGCTACACTGTACACAGCAAATTTGTTTATATCATGCACATACTGTATTACTGCAGAAGTTATCTGCACTTCATCCTTCTGCCTGCAGCCTTGTAGCAGTAGTGTGGACTCACCACTGATAATATATTAATGTGTCAATGTATATTTGTGTGACACATTATTGCCAAATATTTGATGAGCTCCTAGCATGCTTTGAGAGCCCAGCGGACCCAACGGGGGTCCCGGTGCTGTTTAGGCACTGCAGAGCCACAATCCACCCCCTCAAGGCAGAAGGCCTGAAGCAGTGATTCATGCATGGCCTTAAACCGCAGTGCTGGCCCCTGTGATGAGCCAGCACTGCACTCCCTGCTGCCTTTTTCACCTCCTCAGTGTCCGCCTCAAGGGCTTTACGATCTCTTCCATAGGATTCAGCCCTCAGGCCTCGAAAAGGCCTCCCAGGCACAAATCAGTGGCTGCGCTGATGGACAGAGAGTTGCTCGCACTGCAAAATCCATCCACTTCTGGCTCCAGCACACAGATCAGCAAACTGCTTGATAAGAAGACAAATGACACGGTACCTTCCTCCTCCATTAAGTTGGCTGTCTTCCTACTTCCTTTCTCTTATGTGTAGTTTATTCTTTTCATTTAGTTCATTTAGTTTAGTATAATAGAAAATTAACAACAACTTCAGCAAGATGAATGTACACATTTGAAAACTTGTTTATGCTTACACTCTTTTCAGCAAAGACAAGTCTTATCAATTATGAGCATAACCTCTGACAAAATCTGGTACCGTGCAGACTTGTAAATCAGCTTTCAAAATATAATCTGCTGAGTGATGGAGCATCTCCATGAGTCTCGGTGTCTGAGAACAAGGAGACAATCTTCAGCTTCCTGCCAGCTCCACACAGCTATGGCAAGGTTATACTTAGTATCGGGTGAGTAATAAGTAAACACGTCCAAATAGCCTACAGACAGTAATGATACAATACCAGGACAAGATGAAGACGTTAATTGCATTGCTGGTAGGGTGGAAGCCTTGCCTGCTAGACGTGCTGTGTTTATGCTGTCCCCCGTGAGTCACTGAAACGGAGATGTTTCTGTGTAGCTACAGTGAAGGTGCTGAATTTATATGTTGGTGTAGGCTGGCTGGTTCACTGCCATATCTACATATGTCTGCGGTCTTAAGGTGCCGTCTTAAAACGGCAGGTTTCAAACTGCTGTTAAGTAAGCAGGAGAGGCTTATTGATTTACTTATTAGGCTTGAGCCCATCTGTGACCTATAATATATTCAGGAAGGTTGTTCAGGAACAAATACAGAGCCTAAAAGACAAGGTAATACTACGGTAATACTTATATTTCGCAAATAACTATGTTGCTCACACTCTGCATTTCCCTGCAGGTTTATTCTAGTTTAAACTCATGAAGTCTGCTGATTTATGAAAAGGATTCTCTGTCTAATTAAAAGACATGTTCAAAGCATACAGAATTGTAAAATAATGCTCTGGACAATATATTCACAGATTATTGGTGTATTGAAGTTGAATCGAAAGAGTGCCATCACTGATTGCTCCTGTTTATGACAATATACACACCGAAGTGTTTTACGATTCACTACATAGGAATATAGTCATCATGTGAAGTGTCTTTTCCTCAACCAAGCCTGACATTTAAAGCGTGACCACCCCAGAGCGAATACATATTTAATGAGATCTCTTCCTGTAATCTTCCAATATGGCAGCAGTCACCCATGTGCACTCTAACCTCATATTGCAGTAGTGTTCTGCATTTCGGTTGTAAACAAGTGGCCTACGTGCTACTATAAAAAGCCTTTAACTCTTTTTCAACCCAGTTTTAATTGTAGACGGCTTTCCAGCGTTTCCGCGCCTTTTGACCTGACATTTTAGCGATGGTTAAGCGTTTTCTCCATCCCCTGCGCAACACACTCGCCAGCAAGCACACACTCACAGCCCTAAGTTCACTGGTACCTGCCTACCTGCCTAGAGTTTTCCATGCACCAATAACATATCCAATGTGACATCTACTGTCTCTCATGCATTTTTTATGGGCCCGTCTCCCTAAAGCGGCACAGACAGCGCCATGCACACTCCGACACAGCAAAGCCAACATGCTCCATAAGTGCCTGCCTTCGGGGGCGTAATATCATAAACTACCATTACCTTCCCAAATCAACGGTGACGGCCTCCGGATAAGGGGGTGGGGGGCATATAGGTGCGAAAAGATCAGTAGGTCGGACGCACAGGTGACGGCGCCAAAATTCATGCTGTACGCTGAACCAGCAATCACGCTGAGTCATGATGTGTTTGGCGCGCCAGTGTCATGCGTTATTGCTTCGCGTCGTAATGCACTCTGGTATCGATAGGTCCATTGATTTTGCTGCTTTGTAAAATTCACCGTGCAGGCTTACCCAAGGGAGCGCACCCCGTTCTGAGAAACCGAGCGCGGCTTGGATGCTTTCAGTCCAGTAAGATTCCGTAGCCCATAGGGCAACAGCATCAGCAGCAGGAAGGCTGAGAAAACTTTGTGCCCTCAGAGGGAGTGGACTTGTTTGCCAGCACGCAGGCGCCCAGTAACCTAGAGAACCTAGCAACCCACAGATCCTCAGAGAAAACCCCGTCTTCGCGCCTTGTTAATAATGGGACATTATTGCTTCTATCTCTCTGGAGCGCTCTTCCTGCAGCGAAGCGGGAAACACTTGATGTGCATTTCATTTATCATTCTGACAGTTTACCATTGATCATGTATCACACTGGGAACTAGTCCGCGCTATCGATCTGGAAAATAGAATAAGTCTTTATGAAATCAGCTCAGTTTTGGTGCTTGGCTTTTGGTCGAGGTGGAGGGGGAAGCTGTTTATGTTGTGATTTTTAAAGCGCTTATGCAAGAAAGGTCAATAACTGCCTACCTTCCTCATTCACGTACGTTGTTTCTTATTCGCGTGCACGTTAGCTCAGTTTGGCTTTCATCTGCCTCGACTGGTTTTATTTTGTGCCTGATGAAGTCCTCTGCACTTCGTTAAAGCGCTTCTGTTGATTTGAAGTCTGCCAGTTCTGCAGTGGAGCATGCTGTGTTATTCTGCTGGGCTAAGTGCCTCACAATCTAATTACTCTAATGTCAGCTGCGGTCTTAAATCACCCTTACGAGCTAAGTGCACCGGTTTGTCTGTCCTTCAGAAACAGAAGCTTCACGCTGCTCTCTAAATGATTATTCCGATTGGATATGAGCAATTGCACTTATTGGCTGGCACAAGGCATCGGCTTCTTGGTCTACCATTCGTTGCCACTGATTCGCATTGCCCGTGCGCGATTGGCTCCTGGGAGAGAGTGGGAGGAGAGTTCTCCCTTTCCTCTTGGTACCGAAGCGCGTGTGCATGTAAGGGGACTCTACTCTCCCATTATTTGACTGGCTGCAGGTATTGGAGTTAGCCTCTGTGCGTGCGCGCGCGCCTCTGTGTCACCGTGTGTGTGTGTCTGAGGCAGTGGGATAAAGAGAGAGAGGAATAAGAGCAGCGTTTCATCTCCCCCCTCTGGCCTCCCCATCTCCCTGCTCCCTGTCACTCCGTCCTTCCTCCCTCCTGGACCACCACCCCCACCCCCCCAGCGGCTGCGCCGGACAGGACCCTCCACCCGTCACCCCCTTTGACTCTCCTCTCTTCACCGTCCCGCCTTGTCAACTGCAGGTAAGGAGAAAACATGACTGGCTGCTTCACTGCCCCGGCTGCTCTCAAGGTACTACAGCTTTTCTCTCTTTTGCTTTTTAAAAATTATTTTTATTCATTTATTTATTCAGTTCATTTTCCTCTGCCCTTTTTCCAGCATGCAATGGTTCCCCATTGTTTTTTTAATTATTTCTATAGCTCTCTTTCTTTCCCATAAACATACACACACTCACATACACACACACACACACAAACACATTAGCACGCTCACCTTCAATTTTTTTTTTTTTTAAGTTTCGCTTCTGCCAGCTCCCTTTCCTGGAGAGAGGTGGAGAAAGAGCTGGAGAGAGAGGTGGAGAGAGAGGTGGGGGTTACAATCTGTAAGGTCACTGCTTTGTAGCCCTGATCTCCCCTCAAACTGAGCGCTGCATGTTTCTCTCTTGTATTTGTGACTTTCTTCTGTGTTGCTTTGGAAGCAGTCCTTACTCAGACTGGCTGTGAACACTGTATGCTAAGCATTAGCTGTAACTACATTCTGATCTGAAGTGGCATTTTTTTATTACATAAATCAGCATGTTTCTACTTTTTAGATGTTCTCTAAATACAGCATAAATATTAACAATATCATTTCCAGTTGACATTTGCTACTGTGCGTTTAAGTGAAGGACTTACTGTAACCTTGTTCTTTCTGCTCAAGACTTTCTGATTGGTGATTGGTTTATCAAAATTACCTTTAGCAAAGGCATAAGCATAAATGTCTTTGTATGTGTTCTATGAGAAATACGTTCTTCTCTTTGCATGCTTCCTGAGGTCTGCGTGATGTAGCAGAAACTGTAATTGCTTCAGGGCTCAGTTGACCTGTCCCAGTCTTGCGAGCTTTTCGGAGTGTAGTTCAGACATTAACATGGTTGATTAGGCATTGCAGGCCACAGCAGAACAGAAGCTGCTTTAGACCCATGTCTTATTCTGCACTGCTTTTTGAGTTTTCCGGAAAATTGAAGGAACGGAGTTTGACCGAAGGTTAGTTTCTTTCACATCTTTGGCTCCTGCTCCGAAGCATGCTGGCCCAGCCTGCCCTCCAGATCTGACCTGCAAAGATTTGAAAGTCAGCTCACCGACATTCTAATTTGACAACGGCATGAAATGACAAAAGCAACCAGTCCATGGGGTTGTCTGTTGTTTATAGCCCTTGTAGCTGACGAACTTGCTGCAGTTCATTCATTATGGTCCCCTGATCACATCGACATGCTCCTGTCCACTGGATGGACCCATCTGGGCACAGACATGTGCCCATCTCCATCTGGTTAACTATGAGAGCTCCTCCAAGTAGGATCACTTCTGAAACTCACATGGCTCACATGTTCACAGACAGAAGCTCCTCATAGGTCCCTGGCTCTGAGGTCCCTGGTTGTTGGTTAAGATGGTGCCTCTGAGATTTGTTTGTCATGCGCGTGGTAAGGCCCGTTCAGCAAGTGGCTGCAGTCTTGTTTTATAGCACAGTCCCCAGAGAGTCTGGAGATGCTGGAACTGTGGAGGCATTGATTAGGCAAGTAAAGTGAGAGAAGAACAGGTGTCTTAATTAACACCAATATCCCCTTGCAGCCATCCTGGCTGGTTTCCAGCGGCGCGATAAAGAACAAGTGATTATTCAAATTAAAAGGCTGTTTCTTCATCGCAGGCAGAAGGCAGAAACAGGAAGGAAGTGGAACTGGATCTTAGCAGGGTGGCACAATTTAGCATGTACACATTAAGAATCTCCAGTGCAGGATTAAGCCCTACTGAGTTAAATGTGTATTCCTACCGAGCAAAATTGTATTCAGTTCACAGTTCATGTACATGTGGTAATTTTTTTTTGCTTAGCCTAGGGTAACTGTTATGCTTTTTTATATAAATCAGGACACCACTCTCTACTCTCTGTCCTGCCTTGTCATGTAAACACATTTACAGTCTGTTTTTACTGTGGTTCCACCCATGCCCTCTTATAAAGGAGCTCCCTAAAACCTTTGATTTAGATGCATATATCAGTTCCCATTGTCATTTGTAGGATTCTCGTTCATTAGTCATTTGTAGCATTCTATTTTTTCAATTTTTTTTCAGTTTTTACAATTTCAAGTTAATTGAGCTTTACTGGCATGGCAACTGTATTGTTTTGTAATAAGACGTACACAAACAGGAACATGTATACAAACACAGATGAAGTCAAGAAGATGAACAGAGCAGTAAACAGCAGTATAAACCGTATATAACTTTTACAATGGATATATACTGTAATGTGAATAGATATACAGTATACTGTGCATAAACACATATATACAACACTGTTATACATAGCACATAAACTGTAATGCACAGAGCAGTATGAAGTAATGTAACATCACTGATGATCCATCTCTTCTCTCTGTCTGTGGCAAGCATGTACATATTTTGTATCTCTCTCTCACTCACTCACTCTCTCTCTTTCACTCTCTCTCACATTCACTCTTTCTCTCTCTTTTTGATTCTCTCTCTTTCACTCTCTCTGTCACTCACTCTCTTTCTCTCTCACTCATTCTTTTTTATTCTCTCTCTCTCTCTCTCTCTCTCTCTCTCTCTCTCTCTCTCTCTCTCTCTTTCTCTCTTTCTCACTCTGTCTCTCACTCTCTCTGTCACTCTCTGTCACTCTCTGCCTGCTCACGGTCTCCTTTTCACATTCCTCAACTTTCCCTGGACTCCTGAAAACTGTGATGTGTCACCACTGAATGTAAAGGATCTTTCATGACAACACACTTGCTTACTGAACTGTGCTTCACATATCCAATCTCACAGCACCACAGCGCTTTTCCCCACAGCAGTTATTTTATTGTAAATGTTTGCATATGGACTGACGTTATACACACCCACAACATCATTACAGGTTGTGCTAGTTAAACACTTATTAACTACTGCAATTTTCTATTCTTGCCACTTGTATATTTCCACAGAGGATAGTGTTTTGTCGAATGCCAGAATCGTATGAAATTTGCCTGTCAGTCAGTATGGATTTGCATTTTAGCTGCTGATTCCAGAGGCATTCCCGCTTCAGCCATTTGCTTATGGAATTATTCTGCAAAGCTGCGTGTAGGAAATAACCCTAGTTTATCTCACATATAGTATTTTTTCAAAGTACGGAGCTCCTAAGCTCTGCTAAATTGCAAATGTCATCGATGAGGGCTAAAATTTCTGCTAAACCAATCCAGATTAGTTTCAATTGCATGTTTATCTGCTCGTGTGTATTTTCATCAGCCTCAGACAGATGCGTGACGTATGACAGCAAAGTTTTGGGACGAGAGGTATTTCTTGCCAGATGACTTGAATCTCTCTAACAAGCTGGGGTTTTTTTTCTTCTTTTTTTCCCCCTTTTTTCCGCTGACGCTCACGCTCTCGAAGCAGCTGGCCCTTTTGTGCGTTTTTTGCTGTGTTTTTTTTTTTTTTTCCTCTCTCTCCGCTCCGGATCCCATGCTGTCCTGGCTTCCGAGCTGCTGGATGGGCAGAACTGCAGTGTGAATGGAGCGCAGCATTCTGTGGGCTTCCTCTTCGCTCGCACTCTGCCAGATCTCTAGTGGGAGCCTGGACCTCCGAGTCACATTCATTCGACTGTCAAAATTGCACATAGATCAGCCTGCGCCAAACTTTGCAACAGGACGTTCATTGTGCTTGGTGTGCTGGGACATCTCTTCTAGCCCTTGCTTCCTGTGTTCATGGTTTATTTAGTATATTACATTTGCTCATTGCTTGGGGGGGGGGGTATCTGCTCCCTCTTCTCTGATTGGTAAACATTTCTTCTCCACTCACCCATGTAGTGAGTTAACAGCGTCAAGCCCATATCATAACTCATAAAAGCATACAAAGCACTGCCCTGGGGGGGGGGATTGGTACTGAAATTGAAATGCTGCACCTTTTCGAAGTTGAGGCCGGATAGAATTATGGTCTATGAAATCCAGGAGCCCTTTGTCTCTGTGCAGAGCCACTCTGCAGTGTAATTTAACCCGCCGATGGGCCGTGAGATCAATCAGGGCCTGTGAGCTGGGGAGGGGGTGGGGCACGGCGGAGTGGGTGGGGCCCCGATTGGCCGATTGGCCACCCGCAGTCTGCCTTAAAGGTCTGCAGGCTGGAGCAGCTATTTATATGATTCCATGCGTAAGATACACCAGGGACTAGACAGATGCCTCTCAGTTCCCTCCAGTACAGGTCATATAATACGCTGTGATGGTGATGGCATTTAAGTGGAGTTTCTCTAGTATTAATCTTCCTGTGATTCAGTGTAATTAGTCCTGCAGTTCATGTTGTGGCTTGGGCCATGACACAAACACTGACTCTGGATCAGCTTTGTGGATGTGAGCAAAGAGTTGGTGTTTTGGTACAGCTCAGTAACGACAGGGTACAGGTCTGTCTTCTCACATGCTTTTGCCCCTCTGGATGTGTGGGTTTCTTGCTTGATTTAAACCTGTGTGAGTTTATTGCTTTCTGGTAGGTGTAGGAGACCTGGGAGCGTAACCACTGATTATTCAAGGCTCTTATGCTAAGCTGTGACACTTCACTGATGAACACCTTCTCCACTTTTCTCTCTTCCCTTGCTCTCTCATTCTTTCATGCTCATTCTCTCTCTTTCTCACTCCATGCATCCTGCTTGCTTCTGCTCTTTCTGTCTGTCTGCCTGCCTGTCTGTCTGTATCTCATTTTCTGTGTTTTCCTACTCTCTCTGTCTCACCGAGGCCGAGGCAGCTCCGTGTATCAGCTGGGATCATGCAGCGCAGGGACTTTATTTAGACATAATCCGCTGAGTGTCACCACGGCGAGAGGCTTCGGCACCCCCCCCCCACAATTACCCACCACCACCACCACCCAAACACCACCCCCCACCCCCCTCACGTGACACAGACAGCCAGGGGAGGACGACCCCTAGCGCCGTGCGGCCTAGTGGCCCAGCCCCTCCGCCTCGCCAGCCATCAGTCAGCATCGTGGGGGGAAGAACGGCGTAAAGCGCACTCTCTCTGGAGCCAGGCCTCCTAAGCTGTTGGCCAGGGCTCTTCACACTACGCTCCCACCTGTTCCTCGGCAGGACCTCTGTCCTGGCCAAGCGGGAGCGCACCGATGGACAGATTGGCCTCAGCAGGAAAAGGGCTGTGAGCGGGGGAGGAAAGGAACAGAGAACGGAGGATCATCTGTCCAATCATTGTTCTCAGCTTCCCTTTGCTCTAAAGTTCACTGTCGCAACGCCACCCTTAACTCACGTTTTCCCTTTAAAAAAAAAAAAAAAAATTTGAAATATCTTTTTTTAATCTTCCCACCATGTTGCCATCAGACCACTCCCACTCAGCCCCCCCCCCGCATAGTTCTTTGGCGTGTCCTCTCTGTAACAAATATGCTTGCCTGACACACTTTCCCCAAGTCGCTTGTGTTTGCACTCCCAAAGCATCTGCCCAGCTAACTCAGCAGTAAGTGTGCCGAGCACGGGAGCAGATGGAGGAGGAGAGAACACTTCCTCCCTGCTCAGCACAGTTTGCTGTTCTATGAGCCAGAGCCTTCTCTTTCCAGATTAGCCTGCCGAGCAGAGATGCACAGCATGTGTGGCCACAAGATACTCAGCTTAAAATCACACTAGCCTGGAACCGCTCATCCCGTAACAGCTCAGAAAAATACACCAAACTAATGTCTGCCTATGGCATAGTAATATTATATTCCATATTTTTGGAATAAAGGCCAGTTGGCCAGCATAAATGTTTCAGCTGTCGGTCTCTCCCTATTATCTTTATAGAAAACAAATAATAGTCCTATAGGTTTGTTTTATCTTGTAAAGATGTGTTTACAGGTGGATCATCTAATACCGCTTACAGATAATATCATGAGGCAGATATCAAACTGCATTAATCATATTTCCCTGTTATGAAGGATTAGGCTTAACAAACTATTGGGAAATTGCAATTCACTAGTCCTTAGTGCAATAGAATTAATACAAGCATCATGATTTCTAACACTTTTAAACAGCTCATCACAAGTTGGAGGCTCATTTTTTTTTTACGCACAGGCTAATCTGAGTGCCAGATTACTTAGCATGCCATGATTTCTCCCACGAGGCTTGAAATTTGATCCGCTGGCTAATTCCCCTCCATCATTACCCCGAAGGAAGCTGTTAGTAACATCACAACACTCTCCCTCCTTTCCCATAAAACCTTCAGCACCATAAGTCAGAAGAAAGCATTGTCTGTTTTGTGGATGAAGGAAGAAAAGATGTGTGTGTGTGTATAGGTGTTGATGTGTGTGTGTGTGTGTTTGTGTGTGTGTGTGTGTGTGTGTGTTGCAGGAGGTGGGCTGTGGGTGGAGAGGAGAGGTTGTTATGGGCAATATTAAAATCTAGGACAAGGCTTTGAATTTTGTAAAGAAGTTCTTTTGTAGGATTAAGACTTTAAAGGCTCCCAATCCTCAAAGTGTTTTAATGTCAGTACTCTATAAGGGGGGAAGTATTTGCTGCCATTGAGGTATGAGGGTGTGAAGTGTTTTGCTGAACATTGCACCAGATCTTCTTGCCTCTACTCATTTAAAAGCCCAATTTACATCCTTTTTATATATGCCCTGCCACTAAGCCACGCACTCGAGGACAGAACATGCTCGTATTTTCAGTTCTCTCTTCCCTCTTTCCATGCATACAAATACAGGAGTTAGTCAGTTTCATTTTCCCATGATGCATTTGAACTGATGCCTAATTTGCCAGATTCATGACTAATTAAATAATCTATATTATGTGATTACATAATGTAATGTGTACAAATTGATTACATTTCAGTTCTCTGTTGTGTAAATATAAGTGATTTGGTTGGATGACATAATTATATCAAGGCTATATTGATTTCACATTTAATTTAGACAAAAAGACTGGAGCATGGATACATGTTTCTCTAAAAACTCCCTTTTCCACAGAGAGGTAGAGGTTTAGTTTCCAGAGGACCATTTAGCGCTACGTCACTGTAAACTGTCGGATATTTCAGTGTCGTTCTGTTTTTATTGCCCATGATTGTCAGGCTGGTTGTGGCCCTGCTCCTCTTAACAATTACACTGTGAGCACAGTCAGTATGAAGGGGACAGTGGGTAATGTGGCACAAAGACCCGCCTCCTGCTGAGATAGGAGGGATCCATGTGGAGTGGCGGGGCCTCTCTGAGGGGGGTTGGTGGTGGTGGTGGGGGGGTGTTCGGTGGGTTAGAGACTGCGACCGCATATCGTACATGGTACTTAAGGACACACAGCGACAGGGTCATGTAAAGGGTATCCGTGGAATGTCACTGACACCCAATTAACGGCAAGGGCATGTAAAATACAATGACTTATTAGGGGGGATGTAGATTCGTCCCAGAAGAATTCAGGCCCAAACTGAGAATGACATGCTGCTTTGTTCACGTACACCGCTGCGTCTGAGAAGGGTGAAACAAGACTGCGTTTCTGCCGTGTGGATGATATTGTATTATCAGAAGAAACGGCCATTTGCTTTAGTAATGAAATGGGTTATATTAAACTTGTTCTGCTTGGATATAAGAATACTGGTAATGCTTTGCAATAACTATCCAGAAGTAATGTGTTACAGCATTTCAATGAGATAAAGGTTGATTAAGCTACTAATAAACACACATTATATTATTTATTCCTAAGAAGATATTGCCTCAATATTGTCAATGTCAGATCTTAGTCTAGTCTCATATTTTACAGGTTTTAGCTCAGGCAAGTGTCTACAATAATGCAGTTCTATCACATGTAATTTCAGGAGCAGTGTGAGGTATTTCAAAGAAAGACTTTGTTGCTTGTCTTTGGGGGTTGGCAGTTAAGGGGGGGTTGGTCTCTATTGTTTTTTTCTTAGTATATTTTTTTAATGAGGATAAAAGACCAATTCAGATAAAAATTCGTTGACCTTTTTTTTTTCTTTCTAGTAATTAGTTTTCCAGTCTTTTGTGAAGACGAACAAAGGCTTTTCAAATCTGTGTCTACTAATAAACTATTCAGTAGAGCCACAGTGACTCAACCCTTCAGATGGGCCCTGGAGTAAAGGAACTTCCTCAGACAAACCCAGCTCCACAGTGTCCAGCCTTCTCTCTGGAAATTACTGGAATGGAAGTCAAGCTTATTTTGTGTTTGACATGCTGTCCATGAGCCCACTGTGAACAGGGCTACTTTGCTGATTTATCTGCAGTTATGTTTCATATGTAAGAAGGAATTATCAGAAACAGAACTTAATTTGTCCTTGTGGAGAACATCATATCAAAAACTTGATTGTCTTCGAGCACATTGGCATTCACTGCCTTGCAGCATGTTAAATTATTTGGCTGAGCTAAAGATATGTCAGGATATCTCTCTAACGACATAACACAAAGTGCAGAGCCAGTTCCAACTAGAAACACTATTGATTTCTGCCTTCCCAGCCTGCTAACAATACGCCATTGTACTTAACTGCTTGAGTCACATTGTGCTAGCTATGAGTTTATCATTTAGTGGCTGTACGTGACAAGATTATGGATCAAGTTCATGTTTAACCATCTCTGACAGAAATTTCTTTTTGTTTTTTCACTCCAGCTCGGTATGTTTGTTGGTGTGCTGTAAGTGTCGAGTATGTTCTGTGTTAGCGATGACGGGTTAGCATGTGTATTATGTGGTTTGGGTGTGTGTTGTGCACTCATGATTGTTTAAATGCATTTGGATGAAAGGGATTGATAAAGGTGTCAGAATTTGGAGACCTTTATGGTGAATGTGTGGAAGGGACAGACTGCCAGCCTGGTCCCCCCCCCCCCCCCCTCACTTCAGCACTTTGTTGACTTTTGGCTTATACTTTTGTGTAAATTTGTGTGTTTGTGTGTGTGTGTAAGAGAGGGGCAGAGTGGGGAGAGAAAGACAGAGAGAGAGACAGAGAGAAGGAGAGAGAGATCCCTGTGTTCATATATTTATGCTCTGGCCTGCAAAAGCCTCTGAATGCTTACCAGTTTCTTAAGCAGAATTTTCAAACAGTTTTGTCATAAACTTAGCCAGACGTGCAGGCACACGCTTGCCTTGCACCGTCTCATTGCAGGTTGTGGAAAAAGCTGCTTAAAAAAATTGCCTTCATCAATAATTCCTCTGTCAAGGTTTGCAGTGTTAGCTGTAATATTTCAGAGATTATTTAGTTGCTTTTAATATTTTGTCAGTTCAGCGTCAATGACAGCCTAGTAAGTTCCTCACGGATATCGTTTTTGAATCAGCAGAATACTGTATATACTGTGTGTGTGTGTGTGTGTGTGTA
>JAOYMR010000006.1:24036403-24051303 GCA_025802075.1 Tenebrosternarchus preto | reverse complement strand
CAGGTTGTATGGGGTTATAATAGCGTGGTTTATGTTTTTTTCATTTTAATCTAATTGAAAAAGAAACTGGGGAAAGTGTGATTGATTAGGGCCTCAACTGCTGGGAGATTCATTCCCAAATCAATGACTGCTTCAGTTTGCCCATTAAAGCAAGTGGCCACCCACAGGAGTCTGGCGTTTTCTGTCTGCACCGAAACATTCAACTTTAAGAAGCTCTGGATCTCTAACCATTTATGTTCTTCGAAAAGGCTCATTTGAAATTTTTGTTCCCCATAGGCGGAAAAGTCATTTCTGTTTCATTAAGGCAGAAACAATGAAGTGTTTAAAGTGCTCTGAGGCTATGGTGTTGAATAATCTGTAGTTTTATTACCCTACATTAATATAAGCTAATGCCAAGACACATTACTTCAGAGTGATATCTTACTTGGCCAATAAAGACAAACCTGCATCTGATTAGTGAGTCCAAATACCAACAATTGAGTGTAATTATTTATTTTAACAGAACATTTTCACCATTTAATACCTCACTGGCTGCAGCGTAATGGAGCCCCTCTAGCTATGAAGGCTTCACCAAATCCACGATGTGCTTTTTGCACATCACGCATGTGAACCTCCAACACAACGGCGAATGCGAGTGTCTCTGATGACTTGTACTCAGGAAGGATATGGGCTTTTTGTGAGGAAAGGTGGGTAGACCGAGAGAAGGGCCGTGAAAAGCTCCCACATCGCCGCACGCTCTCTGAGTGCGTCAGTCGGTCGTGTCAGTTCTGTGCTTCCTGGGGCTTGACAGTGTAGAAGAACACTTCTGTCCTCTTTCTATTCCTGCGTTTCCTTCCACATGTGAACCCTGTGTCCTTCACTGACGACTCACCGCTTCCTAAACAGACAGTGGATTACATGCAGGGATCATCAGATAACCAGAAAACAGGATGGTGCATGTGGTCTCTCTTAGCAGGAACCAGACACTAAGCATTCTTACAAACAGAAATGGATCAAATATCTCGCTAAACATTTAAAGCACAATTTAAAAGGTCTGTAATGCATTATTAATATGAATAATATAAGGAGTTTAGGTTATTAATCTTTCATGAATTTTACACAAAACATTTGAATGCTGTATGGAACATGCAAAAACGTGATGGCAGTGTGTTCAAGCTAGTAGAAATTGTACATAAATATTCTAAATATCTTTACATGTTCCTTCTACATGGATACTGTATTTGTAAACTGTATTTACAATACTGCTTTGATGTAGTTTTTTTCAGAAATTACATTCACAGTCCCATTAGTGATTGTGAGTTTGTGTATTACACATGCTTAAACTTATATCAGTATAAGAGAGTCATCAGTACAGCTTTGTCTTAAGTCCAGTACTTTCTTTCTCTCTCTCTCTCTCTCTCTTTATCGTTCTCTCAATCTCTTTTCCTCTCTCTTCATCTCTCATTCTCTCTTTTCCTCTCTCGCTCTACCTTCCATTCCCCATTTTCTTTTCTTTCTTTCTCATTTTCTTTCTCTTTTTCTGTTGATCTGTTTCTTGTCCACTGAAGTGCATGTGAGGATAACCCCCCCCCCCCCCGCCGTAGCGCCTGCTGCCTGGCCCTTACCTCTCCTCCCAGCTGTAGGTCTTCAGTCCCTTTCTGCTGCGTTACTTGGGCAGGGGTCAGGACAGAATCATGGGGAAGCTGGAAGCTTAAGTCCACACAAAGCCTGCTGAAGAGTGTTGGCTTTTAGGTACCATTAAATATTCACGTGGCCCGATTTCTGTGTTGAGACTTTCTTTTGCAGAATTTCACACTGCGTTGTAATAGAATTTCACCTCCGGGACTGTCTAGAGTAGCAGCGTGTCAAATGGGAGATCAGATCACCAGCTGCTTCAGAGGAAACAATTAACTGCCCGACTCCCTGTATACCCTTCCTCACGGTGTGAGGTCAGGGGAATGCGCACTGCTTGTGGTCCTAGACCTTTTATCTGTTCCCACACATAGTGTGTTCTCAGGAACAATCTTACTCACATATAGCTGAGCCAGACGTTTATTTTTCACATTTAAGGCTGTTCATTTGGACCCCTGATGACTATACCTGATAAAGGTCTGGGTTTTATGTTTGCTTGTTTGTTTGTTTAGGTAAGAATGCTGTTTGCCATCAAATGTCATTCACTGCACCAAAAATGCCAGTTTATATTGTTAATGGGTGACTTCTGATTTATGCAGCCACTCTGCTGTACCAGTAGAGGGCAGTCTACACTTAGTCTACTCTTTATGCCTTCTACCATAGCGTACTCTTTCTGAGAATTGCACTATGATGGACTTGCATTCCTTCTTATATAGTATGAGGCACCTCAAAGAGTGGTAAAGACATAAATATGCCAGCGAACCTCTGTTTCCAGTGTCCCTCTCTCTGTGCTGAACCTTTTGTGTAGTATTGTCAAAACAAACACAAATCCAAGAGTACTGTATTTCAGCCCCACGTTTCAGAAGCGCTCTTGAATTCGCTATGCTGTTCACATCACCATTAGATGGCGCTGTGGGGTTAAGAGGCAGCACTAAAGCGCCTCTCCTAGTTGATGAAGCGTTAACTCATTATTGTTGTCAATCAAGGCTGCCATTCCTTTCCGCATGCAGCCTGTGCCAGAGTTATGTAGTGCCAGTTCTGACGCAAGTATCCTCCAAACAGCAGAGCTTAATAAAAATCCAATTTAAAAAGATACTGCTATCTTAAACCACTGGTATTTTTTATACCACCATGGTGCAGTCAGTGATGACGGCAGTGCTGACACCTATTTTTTTCCACCCTTAGCTCATCCTTCTTCATCTAATTAATGATACCAGGCACTGTGATGCCAGATTTTTTGTTGTTGTTGTTGTTGTTTTTTATACATATTTTTTTCTGTTATTTAATATGGGAAGCATAGAAACGCAAACAAACACATGGGTGCTCACTGTAAGTGATTGTGATACGTCACCAATGTTTCTCTCATGGCCATATAAAACTATACTGTCTTTGTGATACATATGTAAGTCTGCCTAGTTTTGACAATGTAAACGTGTATGTTGTGGCCCACGTCATCACTAGCTCTACTTCCTGAAGACCTTTTCTGAGGTTTCTTCATCAAACTCCTACACAATATACCTTTAGGTCCTCGAATTACACCGACTGTCACCCAATTATAATTAGTCTGACCTGTTTTCCAAAGTCAAATGACTGTTTCCTTGCAAAAGTTCAGGTGCCAGCATTTTGGTAACTTCCTCAAAAATACAGGCAAATGGCTTGCAATCTGCCTGCAAGGGTTTCCTATTATCCTGCACAAAAATGAGGTCAAATACAATGTGATGTGATTGGAAATGTCATGATTACCCATTGCTTGTACAGAAGTGAAAAAAATGCATAAAACCTCAACAGTGTAGATATTTTCATGAAAGTGAAAGATATCAGGCTCCTCAGTAGAGAGGGGAGATGATAAAGACGGGCACAGTGTATCTGGGCACTTTACCCAGATACACTGTACCCAGATACACTGTACCCATATACACTTTACCCAGATACATTGTACCCAGATACACTGTACCCATATACACTTTACCCAGATACACTGTACCCAGATACACCTTACCCAGATACATTGTACCCAGATACACCTTACCCAGATACACTGTACCCATATACACTTTACCCAGATACACCTTACCCAGATACACTGTACCCAGATACACCTTACCCAGATACACTGTACCAAGATACACCTTACCCAGATACACTGTACCCAGATACACTGTGCCCAGATACACTGTGCCCAGATTAAGCTGAGAAAGATAAAGGTGATTCCTCTGATAAAGGAAACCCCATTATTTCACTCTTTTCCTTTCTGTTACCTTCAGATTTGTCACTGGTCAAAAATGCTAATTTGAAAACTTAACAATTCTGGATTAACACAAAAGCTTGTTAATGGTATATTCTTAGATTAAAATTACTTGTTATACATGTATCCTCAACGTAACTTCAAGAAAGACACCTGTCAACTTCCTTCATACATAAAGCTGCTCAGTTCACAATGTCACCAGATTTCCCGAGAGCTGTCTTGCCTGTCAGTGTTTCTACTTCAAAGTGTTTTACTCAGAAAGGTCATATATGCCAGGCCTATTACAATATTACCTCTTTTTACCTCAATATTACCACCTTTATCTGCAAACAATCACGAACCAACAATATGGATGAGTTTCATATATATTTCCTGTGAAGTGTACTTACATTATTCCTTTTCCTGTTTACAGAATTGTCTGGTCAATATAAGAAGAAGAAAAAAAAACTTTAAAAAACAAACCACTTTAAAAGAAAAACAAGGCTTAGGTAATATCTGCATCATGCTTCTGATCTTGAATACAGTACTTCAGAAAGTCCATTAATCTAAATGTGCTGACAAATTGTGATCTCTCTCTCTTTCTCTCTCTCTCTCTGTCTCTCTCTCCTCACCACAATCCTCGCAGGTGGAATTGTGCTGGACAGAACAAATTCCCCCAGTCTTCTGGAAGTGTGACAGCACTTGGTCACATGACCTGGAAGAGAAAACCCAAGAGACCTTTTGGATCCCTCTCTGGTCAGAGACCCAGTGCATCTGTCCATCTGTCTGTATTGTGAGTGTAGAGGAATGCCTGCTCATTGGTAGACCATGATTCCTAGAACACACCAAATCCACCTCCACTTTATTTTGTATTTTATATTTTATATGAATAGGCTTATGAGCAGTATTATTTCTCAAATGATGCATTCACTAATTAATTAGGGCCATGAGCTTATTCACATGTTACCCTTGGTCTTTATTTCTGTGGGGCTTTTCCTAACGAGGCAAATCAGCTAAGCGTGTGATAAGGAAATTGCTACCCATATGTCTGCTGTGTGTTCACCCATGCTGCTGGGGGTTGAGGGCCTCTTGGCTGCTGCGAGGCCGTCTCATAGCCATTGTGCAGCGTATGGCTTCCTGGCCTGGCGTTGCTGGTCGTGATGGTACTGCTGTGATGCTCTTCCTGTGCCCCTACACCAGCAGAGTGGCCCGGATACCAAGCCGGAAAAAAGTGCAAAGGCTGATGCGCTGAACCTCACGGCAACACAGCTGGGCGCCCCCTCCTCCTCACCCGAGTCTGTCCAACCTCACCATTTATGCCCTGAGAGACGCAAGCCTGACACAGCTACGGTGAGTTGCCTGCTCCTGCCCGTGCTGCATCGCCATCTGTCCCAAAGGTTGAGTGGCGTCCTGCCGAAGCAGCTCCCTCTGACCCGTTGCTGTGGTTTGAGTGTTTTTTCAGGCCAATGGCCCTCAGTCACTGCCCTGTGGTGGCCCCCAGCTCTCCAGCTCTCCACAGCTGAGACATTCATCGCTGAGTTGGTTGTTAGTTGTTTTGTTGCTGATGCTGTTGGTTAGATTGAACTCTGCAGCACTCTGGATCCCTGTGACTGAGAGGAGTAAAGAACACTAACACTGCCTGAGATGGGGTTAGCATTTATGTTTCGAGCTTTAAATTAATGCTCAATTACATAATTCCATTATCTTCCTTATGATTTAATGGGGGGGGGCGGTTGCTGTGGTGGTGACAGCAGGAAATCATACTAGAGGTTGTTCTGGTGATTTGTGCTTCGTTTGCGCTTTGGGTTCCCCAGTCACTGTGTTCTGGCAAACTGGAGCTTTCCTTTCTGAAAATCTAACATAAAAATGAATCTACATCACAAAGAGATGCCTAATCAGCAGATGCCTAAACACCTACTCAGCAGGGCCTGCCTCAACAGAAGTGAGATCTATCCTGTTACTCACACCAAGGCAACATTATGGATGATTAATGTTTTTGGGGGCATCACTAAAGGTAGTTCTGGAGGTTTTCCTGCACCCCATCCACTCCATGCTGCCCGCTGAGTGCCGTTGTTTCTCGGACGCCGCGTGGGAGCTCTCAGGGACCTGGTGTCCTTTGTCATCAGGAGCGCATTCGCTGCGGTGGCGTCTCTCGCCAAGGGGCGACAGGGCGCGTGAGCCGCAGGACGGGTGTTAAAAATAACTCGCGTGGAGCTGTTAGCGCTGCCGGCACACGCACTGAGTCAGGAAGTGCAGGAGTCACTGGGAGAAAGGGAAACCCAGAATCCTCTCCTCTCATAGCTGCGCAGGTAGAAATGTTCTTGGAGCGGAGAGGTTAGCGAACATGCAGAGCATGTCGGAGCTAAGAAAAGCAGTTTGACCCTGGGTAGTTGTATAGGTCACATGACCAGATATTTTCAGCTGCTGATATATATATATATTACCTAATGCTGCTTTTGTTTCAAGACTGTATGCTATTAAGTGTGCCATTAGACATACACGACACATGATAGATTTACAGAGGGACAATATGCATTTGGATACAAGAAAAACGAAGTACTGGACCTCACAGCTAACGTGAAAACTCCAAGCTCAGTGAAAGCAAGACCGCCTGTGGCCGAGAGACATGGAATTATTGTCATTAGCATCTCTGTGCCACCATAATCAAGCCATCTGTAATGGGAGTCACTCTTTTTGTCAAAGCTGCAGCCTTGTACGGGACAAAGGTGATTCATGATTAGCTGTGTGATGTAAGGAGATCTACTAGTCTGCTGTATTCAGATATGTGTGAAATGTTTGCCTTTTTTATTCATTTATTCATAGAACACACACCAGGACAACATTTCTGTCCTTTTGCTGTCTGGCTGCTCATTGTGTATTTGGAGCACAAATGTTTACACCCAAATGCATTGAAGTTCGTAGATGCACTGTGTGGGCAGAGCCATACTCACACCTCATTATTAATGATGTGTGCTTACACACATTGTATTGCAAATTTATACAAATACGCTTAGGCATAAATCCATTTTTTGTATTCTTTCTTTTGTATTGATTCTGCACATTTAACTCACTGTTGTCATTCCTATCTATTTTTATAGATCTAGTACACACACACACACACACACACACACACACACAAATACACACAAATCAAAGACCTGATAATCATGTGAAGTGAGCAGGTATCTGAATGAAGATGTGCATTCCCTGAGAAAAAATAAATATCTGAGAAAAAAAAACAATTCCCCTCACGCTGTTCAGTGCTGCCCCAGCGGGCGCATCACGCCGAGACGTGTGCGCGCACAATCAAAAACGTGCGCCCGTTTTCCCGATACGACACGCACAGGCTTTCCCGGACCTGTCGGTGTTATGCGTCCAGATCTACTCCCCATCCCCCCTCAGACTCCCCAGACAGTGTAGCAATTAACTCAGTTCCTTCCTCATTAAGTTGTCTGTGGTAAAGACTCTCCCTACCACTGGCTACAGGTGCTATGCCCAACCTACAGGACTGCACTGCTTCTTCTGCTCTCCACCTTCAGATGTGCTGTGATGTTACTCAGTAGCAGCTTTTCAGATACAGTGATTCGCCTGCGACTGATTACAATTCCTCTTGTGGCTGCTGTACTGTTTGTGCCAAATCCTGGTCGTCTGACATTTCCGGTCGGTGTCATGGTGGCCGAGTGAGACCCGTGGCCTGGAATATCTTCCCGAGACACCCAGCAGGGGTTGGGGTGCGAGACCTCTGAGGACTTTAACAGAGAGCTGCTGTAACATCATCTTTCTCAGACTCTTCTTCCTCTGTTTCTTTGTCAGCAGGATTCAAGCATGTATAAACACTCACATGACCCCCCCCCCCCCCCCCACACACACACACACATACATATCCTTCTCTGGCACTACTTCCTCCGTCTCAGGGTCAGTCTGCTGCTGGGCACACTGTCCTGTCACAGTGGCTGAGGGTTAAGGCTGTGCACCAGTGGAGGAAAAGGAATCAGGTTATTTGGCTGGCAGATACCAAAGGTCTCCCAGTATCATCAGCTCTGTTTCAAGGATGATGCCATGTTCCTCTGGAGTAGAACTCCTACATCTGACCTCAGTAAAAAAATAAACAAATAAAAATAAAAAAATAAAACAACTCTCAGCTGCACAGTTCTGCAGAGAGCCACAGTTCTGCAGAGAGCCACAGTGTTCTGCACAGTTCTGCAGAGAGCCACAGTTCTACAGAGAGCCACAGTGTTCTGCACAGTGCTACCATAGGGTGTTTGGACTTCAGTGTTTTATGATGGTGTCATCAAATGTATTTTTGTTCTTGCGTTCAGAACTTTTCTCCCTAAATGTTTTTCCTGTGCACTGCATGCACGTGTCTTCCACGCTTTGGCTTCATGCTGGAATCTGCTCAGATGGCAGTTTCCAAAAACACATTCTATTCTGTTATATTTTGTTTTAGTTTTGACTTACAGAAATTGGGAGATGAAAGTTCTTAGAGATTTTCGATGCTTCAGATGTTTAGGAATCAAAACACCAGACTTGTTTTGAAGAAGGTTTTTTTGTTGTACCAGCTGCATTCTTTGTATTTCCACCGCCCCACTATTTCATTGTCACTGTGTGATAGTTGGATCTTGGGTTCTGATCATCAGTTGCAATCTCTCTTCAAGTAATTGCTCTATGAGGCATCCATCATGTACTTACAGTCTTAAGTCTTTTTTTTTTTTTTAATGGTGCCCCTCTATGTGGTTAGACAGACGGATAGATTCAGCAAGAACATCATTCTAATTTGTTTTGCATTGTGTCGGATCAGTCTAAATGAACTCTGACAGTCTTTCTGCGGTTGCGTGGTGTACTGACAGGCTCTACTGACAGCTCCACCACGAATTTCCTTGTACAGCACCCGTTCTTCTCCTGTTGCCTTTACCTGGGTGTTGGAACACTTGGCTGACGGCCTCAGCGCCGGGCTCCCTAATGTTCAGCTCTCGTGGAGCCACCTTACCTGCACTGCAACTCCTCTTTAAACCCAGAAAGTCTGTCACCTGAGGGGTCGTGTCCTGTTTAGATTGAAACAGATGATAGTGGCTACACCTCAAGCACCAAAGCAGATCAAAAAGAAACTGGGATCAAAACCCACCTGCATCCAGCTGGGTCAAAGAACTCAGGGCTAGAGACTATCTCTGACAGACAGTCTCTAAACACCAAAGTGTGTTCTGCAGTGCTATAAATTTATAGCCTGTGTTGTTCAGTAATCCATGTCCAGAATTGAGGCCATCTTGCACTCTCACAGATATGAAGATTTCAGCTGTGCACGGCAGGCATCTTTACATCGTAGCATCGTTCTCTCAGCAAGACTTTGTGAAGCATGCACCACAGGAGAAGATTATGAAGATTATGATCTTTGTAAGGAATGTTTTGAAATGCAGACTAAACTAAAAAAAAAAAAAAAAATCATATGTTGCACAGTGTGGGATTAGTGTGGGATTTAGTGGTTTCTTTCCTCATCCAGAGGAAACTGTGCAGTCTGCTATCTTCCCTTAATATCAATTAAGATGCCATCTCCTGATCCAGCTTGTAAGTGATTGTTGATAATTAGCTGATGAGTGGAATCAAGTGTTTTAGCACAGGAGAACTGGTCAAGTATGCAGTGCATCGGTTTCCAAGGAACACACCTGACAACCACTCATGCAGCCAGTTTTACTCTGCATGTAATGTTGCATTTTTTCTGTGGTATATTGGATGCCTTTTATTGAAATGCATTAAATGTTGCTGCTGACTAAATCACTTTAAGTTGCTCAACAGTAAGAGGTGCAGTTTATACACAGTGACCAAGGCTTTGTGACCTGCTCTACTCTATCATATTCGCATATTCTCCTAAAGCAATTTCAGACTTTAATCACAGTCTCCCATATGGCAGTTCAAAAGTGCCTTGCCCAGCTCTGTATTTATTAATGCCTGAAGTGATTAAAACCAGAAATGAATCTAGCATCTCTAGCAAAGGGTTGCAGAGTCACATGCAGGTCCCTGGGAGTGTTGACTCTGTATGTTGTGTCTTTCCTAGTCGAATCTTCCAGGATGGGAAATATAAAAACACTCTCTCTGGCGACCCCTGCAAAATAAATGATAGGGAACTGCTGGATGTGAGAACAGAGAGGAAAAGAGGGAGAGGAATAAAAGCATGGCAGGAGACTATGGTCATCAGCCCAACCAAGAGCCATACACTTTTGTTACTTCACATGCTTGGCTAATGGAAAACGTGAAGCAGCAAGTGTTCATGAACATAAAGGAATGAGCCAGAGAGCTTCCTGGCTGTAACGTTCTCGTTCATGAATGCACACATGGACCCAGGAAAGTGACCAGGCAAAGCATTCTGGGATGCTGGGTAAGCAGTAGGCAGGTGAACTTCTATAACTACACTATTCACTCTGGGCCTTTTTTCCTAGAATAATGTATTGATCTAATAATGAAAACACATGTTCAACAGCATGTGCCTTTGTGCACTTTTGTGTACATGTGAATTAGTAATGCATCATGAGAACCCCTCTGAAAGTTCCACTTAAAACTCAATGGTTATTGGTTTTAGCTGCGAGGCCTTCCCAGTGAAAGCATGGTCAGGCAAAATTTTCCATTAACGAGTTATGGTCAGGGGAGGTGGGGAAAGGGGTTGTAAAAGTTGAGAGCCAGGGTCAAGTGGCAGGGTCACTGTGTCCCAGGGAATCTTCCACTTCTAACCCATTTACATGCACTTAGCCCCTCCACCCAAGCCTCTGGAGACATGCATCTTAAAGCATCCTCCATGTTTCTCAGCTCTCAGACATGGAGAGAAACACTTTGGTATGGTGGGAGAGGACTGGAGAGAGAGGGTCTGTCACTGGCCCCATGACTAAAAGACAATGTAAAGTCTCCTTTTCATATCTGAAAAGGCACTGCTCTCATAGAAGGTAATGATTAAGGTGGTTTGATGAGATGTCAGAACTTGGCATGCTTGGTCAAAGGCCTGCATGAAAAAAAATGTCCATGTGTGTGTGTGTGTACGGGTGAGTGTGTCAAGATTTCAAACACTCCATGTCTACTCTGTGATATATGGATTTTTCACTCATTCTTCACCCAGCAGTCTGAAGCACTAGGCTAGAGAAGTCATGACCTGCACCCAGTAATGAACTGCTTGATTACAGCCTAGAGGCCTGCAGCTCAATTAGAGCCAGTGTTGCCGACTGAGCTGAACAGATCGATCCTGGAAGTGCTGCATAGCTACACTGCCAATCATGGTACTAATTTGGGGAAAAATACATTATTGAATAAGTGTTACATGTGTGAGCAGCATTGTAAGGAAGGGCTGTGTGTACGTACAGTTCTTAATACACTCCATGCGTGAAAATCTCCTGCCTTGAGAGTCAGACTGTTTGATTGATCTTTCCTTCACGCTCATCTGGGCCGATTAGCTGCTCCAGTTGACAAGTGTACAAAGTGGACGATGAAGTGATGAAGCCATTGCTGTGACCCAACAGAGCCCCCCCCACCCAACACACACACACCCAGTCGGGGTCCTTGTGACCTTGCCGTGGGGCAATACTGTAGTTCACTTATATGGCCGGATTTTGTTTCCCATTCCCCCATTGTACCCTTTCCTCCTCCTAACTCAACCTCTGGAACTTCCCCTCGTCTGGTAAGACCAACAGACTAAGTGACTAAATGATAATTCTGATAATCATGACAGTAATCTTTTTCGCTTTTCGCTTCACATATGCTTTTTAACTCTTAAGGTACTTCAAATGCAGTTTGAGTCACTGCGAGAGCATGTCCATTGGTGTCATGCAGGGTTATTTGTAGTGATTTTCAGCAGTACCACATGCAATTTTCTAGAGCTGTGCCTCTTTGAGACGGTGTGACCATGCACTGTAGTTATATTATAGGGGATAGAACCAGGTCCAGCCCAGGTAGGCAGTGGAAGAAGTGTTTGGTTAAACTTTAATCTAACTGTGTCCTTAGTCCAGGTCCAAAGAATGTGCTTTGAAACATATGTTTTTATTCTGAACCATATTGCTCTTGGCCTTAATTCCATTTCAGTGTGCAGAAAAGCTCATGTGGTGTGTGCTGATGTAACGCACTTTTTGTGATGCCAGCTGAAGGACAAAGTACTGGCACTGTAGTCCATGTGTGCATTTTAGGAGACATACGAGATAGTTGTTGGTGGGCATGATGATGGCCATGCCACGTTATTTTCCATGTGATCTCTTCCAGAAAGGTTTCCTTCCCCTGCATCTCACTTTATGGCCATCATTACTAAACGCAATGTGAATAAGCCTCAGCCAGGGATGATTAAATCCCGATTTGCTGTTCCTACCGAAGTGGGTTACTTTGCAAGGTTTATAATCCCATGCGTCTGGGGCAGAGCCCACAATCCCACATGCTGCCAAATTAAAACAGGGGGGCATGTGAATGCACGATGCTGATCTAAGCCTGATATACTGTTTTGATTTCATTGCTCATGCCAAAGGTCTTTCATCTGGAAAATGAGGATAGGTTGGGGAGGGGGGGTGGAAGCGTATGATGGTCTAGATGCTTCTGTAAACAAGTTATTCGATTGCAAGTAGTGGTGGCTGATGTAGTGGATGGATGGAGACATGGCAGACTGCGGGAACAACTGTTGTAGTGAGGTGGACAAATTACACAAACATGTCCTTCGGGAAGAATCCAGATGACTGTAGCCTTGGGTGCCAACCATCTCTCCTGACCACCACAAATACACTTGGGGCTGTTTGTTGAGTGCATCTCATTTCTCCTTCAGAAAGTAAAACAATTCAAAACAATGACAAAAGCATTGGAGAATGATCATCCCACTACAGCGGAATTTGGATTTAGGGATTTTTAGTGCGTCGCTTCTTAAAGGTCACGTGTACAGTGCCTCGCCCACATGACCTCTTACGGGGACCAATCAAATGCCATCATTCTGTAAGGGCAGAGAGAGAGAAAAAGGGGACAGCAGAAATCCTTCCCATCTACATTTTACAAAATTATTTCAATTCTTACCAAACATCCAAAGTGGTGGCCATCTGTTAGGAGCTACATAAAGGTAAAAAACCTTTTGGAAAACTTACTTTTGCATGTTGCTTAAAAAGTCAGTTGTGTATTTATCGTTTCATTTTAGGTGTGAAGTGGTTAAAACGAACAACATCTTGTATGGCAGATTAAAAAGCTCTAAAAAATCTGTTGGTGTTTTGCTATGAAGAGGTGAGCAGAAACGATCCTCCCGTTGCCTGTGTATCTTGGTTAGCATCGCAGTTTAAATTCCTGCATGATTTTGACCAAGGTCACACTTAACCAATTAACCAATGGACTAAATTCAATGTCAAATTGTGCTGTATTTCAAGAAGGAACTGTGGTCGCTCGTTTAATAGTCCTGGTTAGTCCTGAATGAAACCAGTGGCCATTCAATGGACAAAGATGTCAGTATGAGAAGATTGTGCTATTATAGATGATTCCAGCTACTGAACCATTGTCGTTGACTTTGAAAATGATTCAGAACATTTAGAAGAACACCCTCCACCATCGTAAACACCTCTACAGAGCTATAGGGTCCTTCTGAGCATCATTACTTCAATTACAATCATGGCTTTATTGTCTGTCATAGTGAATTAGGGTTTTTTTTTCCCCCCACACAAAATGTTCCATACTACTGCTAATGTTTAGTGATGTATTAATGCAACATCTGAAAATATCAAGCAGACTTCATATTTAGAGCCTTCAGACAGTGGTTACCGAACCCCAGGGATATTAAAAGGATTGGCATAGGATTGGTGCAACATTGGTGTAGCCATGTAAGAATGTTCCAGGTCAGTAAACATCTAATTTGCAACCACCATATTTAATGAAAAGAAACTAGATTCTATCAGACATGTCTGTCCTATCAGACAGGACTGAGGAAGCACCGTATGTGATATGGCTGGGATTGCTAATGTGGAGATATGAGGTGTGGCTTTAGATGTGGTTATTGTCTTTTGCTGAACCCTTAGCCTTGAAGAAGGAAGCCACTATTATCACTGGAACTAATAACCATATAACAGTTGGCAACACTGTTCTTTTTTGTATTTGGTTACATGTCTGCAGAGGACAGTACCATGATGTTGTTTTTGGCATAGCAGTTGTATTGAATGTGTTGGGGCTGTACAGTGCAGCATGACTACAACAACCATTGCTGTGATGGTTGCAACTTTCGGTCCCAGTCGCTGCTCACGGTGGTTGGCAGGCTGGAGGAGTGGTCAGTGGAGAGAAGGTACTATGCTGGTTCTCCAGACTCGGCCCAGTACCGGGTGTGTGTTCAGTACAAGGTGACTGGGCCCGTGATTGTAATTTGGGCTGAGATTCAGGCAATGGCGCCTGATCGAAACTGACAGCCATAGAGGAGGCGGCTGGAGATGAGGAGTACTGAGGCGAAGCAAAGGGAGGGGAGGTGTGCTGCAGCAAAGTCCTCCGATTCGAGCGCCTCCCCTCTCCCTCCCGTTCATCCTCCCAGGTCTTGGCTATGGTGTATGCTGCATGCCCACAGGACATTTCTCACACAGATGACCAGATTCACACGAGAACACACACACACGACGCAGCATAAAACACAAATGCAGGAGTCTATCATCCTGTTTTTATTGAAACCAGTAGAGAAAGGATTTCAAGAATTTATTAGCATTTTACAAAATGAAAGAACCTTTAATACAGGTCTTTTTTTATGCATACATGAGCGACTAACCTTGAGTAGCTGAATTTTAAATCAAGATTGAAATTTTTTCTGGCCTGTTCCTCAGTGAATTTAAGATTGGGAAAATACGATTTCTGCTTCTGACAGTGCCTGGAGGAGGAGAAAGGATACAACAGTTACAACAATCCTTACAGAAATGTGGATGGTGCTCTTGTCCATTTTTTCTTTGTGTTAATCAGATTGTTCCAGCCTGTTCCTCAGTACTCAGACTATTCCAGCAACCTCTTCCTCAGTAGTCAGACTGTTCCAGTAGCCTGTTCCTCAGTAGTCAGACTGTTTCAGCAACCTGTTCCTCAGTTGTCAGACTGTTCCAGCAACCTGTTCCTCAGT
>JAOYMR010000006.1:24012192-24023543 GCA_025802075.1 Tenebrosternarchus preto | reverse complement strand
CCCCTCCCCATCCTCCACTTCAGCACCATGAGCTGCTTGGTCTGCAGTTTTTTTTAACAAGGACTTTTATTAATATTAACCAATTGTATTAATATGACATTTCTAGTGTATAATTTATGTCGCATTACAGTCTGAAAGTGTTCTCAACCTGAGTCATCCATGTTGAGAATGAGACTTGGCCTGCAAAAAACAAAAATTATACCAGTGTAAGAATTGTCATATTCTGGAGCAACACTTTTTCTTTGTCAGAACTCTGTAAAGGAACTGACATGGTTTTTAACAGCTTTTAAAGAGGTAAAGCAGCCATAATGACATGTCTAACAGATGACAACATTGAATATTTGTCATCTGTTAGATCCAAGTGCTCTGTTACCCATGTCCTTTAGAAACTCACTGTTAGCTATCTTTAAAAACAAAAGTTGTTGGCAAAGGTCATAAGTAAACAGTGTTACAGTTCTGATCAAACAGACCAGCACACACCTCCCCAAGTCCTAGAAAAGCCCTTTGTCTTCATGAGCAATCAAAATGAATTGGTGTGTACTCTGTGTGCTGGGTGGCATAGTGCCTGGCAGCGCCTCTCAGGGTGGGCACTGACGCCACCTTAGAAGGGCACTGGGTGGTGATGTTCTGACTGTCACAGAGCTTTGGGTGTGTTCTTTATCTGAACTTCCACCAGGCCTTAGAGGGCGTAGGCAGCATGGCACACCAACCAGTGACGATGAGGGATGTTGTGGCTGTAATTGTAACTTCACGTCTTCCTTCATCCAATAGTAATAGAAAAAGAGTCCATACAGGGTTCAGCTGTGTGTCTTCAAGGGGTACTGGGAGAAAGGCGTTACCCTTTAAAACAAATGTTATATCACAAGATTTACATGAACACATAAACTAGATTCCCCACATCCTTTAGCCTGTACAACAGCAGTGCAATCAGTGCAATGTCACCGGATCTGAGTTAACGCTCTCTAAAAGCGTGCTCAGAAAGAGATATTCACTCAAAGTCCGGCCAAATCCTCAAGCTTATCTCTCTTTTGCTCTCTGTCCCTCTCTCTCTCTCTCTCTCTCTCTCTCTCTCTCTTTCTGTGTTGCTCTCTTCCACCACCGTGTGTCATGGCTTCTTCTCCTTGTCTTCTCTTTATTCTGGTTTTCGTTTTTTGGTTTTTCGGTGTGACCTGTGCGTTATAAAAATAACCTCTTAGTTCTACTGTCCCTCCTGCCCCCCTCAGCAGTTGACCAAGCTCCACCAGTTGGCTATGCAGCAAACCCCCTTTACCCCCCTTGGACAGACCACCCCTGCTTTCCCCGGTACGTACCCACAAGCCCTTTCAAAGTGTCCTTCTCTCCGTACCTGTAGAAAAACTGTTTTCTTTCTCTTTCTCTCTTTCCTTTTCTCTCTGTGCCACGCTTCATGACATGCCCCTGGTGGTTGCTCTTGACTTTACTGTTGCCTTTTGGGGTTTTTTTTGTGTAACTTTTAACTGCTTTTTAATTAATTTATTTATTTTCTTTTCATTTTCATTTGCTTGAACAGTGAGTACTGGTAGACGGTATCATGGGAGATAAACAGCCGATGACACTTCACTGTCGGCCCACTTCACTTGACCCATAAAAGAATACAAAACATGTTTGTGGATTTAACCATAAAAGACATTTAAAACAGACACAAAAAAAAATGTAAAACAGGAACCAAATCTAGTTACTTATAAAAGGCAAGAAGATAATAAACACATATAAATAAATATAGTAATAGATGGTTTCTTGTGTACCCACACAGAGAGTGAAGACCTACTCTTTCACATGACATGATTGATTCATTGAAGACATTCTTTTCTGTCCCTGGATGATTCTACGAAGTCTTTTCATCTAGCCTTGGAGAGATGTCACAAAAAACATTAAATATATGAATTATGCATTCCTCTTAATTATGCACTTTGGGCACACTTAAGGAGTCCATTTTTTATCAGTCAGTTGTGTGTGGCAAGTTCGGCTCAGCCCGGTGCAAGTGAGTGAGGTTTTGAGCACAAGTATTGTCACCCTGTTTTTTTTTACTTATGATTCTGGTCAGAGGACACCATTCCATCTGGGGGGGGGGAGCTTGCAAACCTTTGAATAACTTCAGACAACTTTATACCTAGAAATGTAAAGAAATAAAACTACATTGAGCTGGTTGGTGGTGCAACAGGGTGTGTGTGTGTGTGTGTGTGTATGTGTGTACTGTGCTGTTCATCAGGGTCTCCTCCCCTCCCCCCCCACCCCCCCTGCCCTCATGCAGGTCTGGATGCCAGTCCCCCAGCCAGTACTCATGAACTCACCATTCCCAATGATGTAAGTATAGGCAAGCATATTGAGATGCAGCGCAGACTCTTTCAGTCCTGAAGGGCCTCAGCACTGCTCAGTGTAGGGTTTGTTCAACCCTCACATGTCAGATATTAGAGGTGGGATGGAAAAGATGGGAAATACAAACCCATACAGAACAGGATTCACCCACATCACAAATAGCTCAATCCTGTTTTCCATGCTTGCTACCTCACAGGGATTTAGACAGTCATAAGGGATCCACTGAGATTTATGTTGCCAAAACAGGTTGTTTAACAGCCAGTAAGTGCAAACAGAAAGTGATTATTCACTTCCATTGCCGGGGAGATCCCGTCTTCTCTTTTGCCCATAGATGACATGATTTTGTTTTTAAGAACCTTTGTGATTTCTTCTCAGCTAATAGGCTGCATAATCGGGCGCCAGGGAACCAAAATTAACGAGATTCGTCAAATGTCTGGAGCACAGATCAAAATCGCTAATGCCATGGAAGGGTCATCAGAGCGCCAGATCACCATCACAGGAACGCCCGCCAACATCAGCCTTGCCCAGTACCTTATCAACGCGAGGTAAGAGACCGGCCCAGCCCCAGTTCACTAAGACACGTTGATCTCCACAACCTCTGACCTCCCAGCAACCTTAAGAGACGAGCAACAGCGTGCACCATTTCAAAACTTTCATATGAACTTGACACAAGCTAAAGAGCTACATGTCCAAGTATGTCTGCTGTATGTGTGTGCTGGAGTGTGCGGAGATGTGCAAGACTGTAATGAAGGCGTCAACATGAAGGCGACTGTGCACATGCCAATGATGATATGTTATAATGGTAATGTTTATAGAAAGGTGACTGATAGGGTGCCAGGGTGAGCTGCTCTACAGCAGTGTGTGTGTGTGTGTGTGTGTGTGTGTGTGTGAGAGAGAGAGAGAGAGAGAGAGAGAGAGATGGTGGGGTTTATACACCAGCGGTGTGGGATGCACTAATGGATATTGCTTTCCCACAATTCCGCTGGCAGGTTCAGAGACGTGGCAACCATGTGGAATGACCCCTCATCAATGACTACATCCTGAAGCCCCCCCAAACAGCTCTCATTATCGGAAGCTAACAGCAGCCGCTTTCCTATTAACCTTTATGTACCAGACGTTCTTAGAAGTCCCAACCTCCCCCTGAGCCTCCTCTCCTTATGTTAAACCTCCAGAAACAGCTTAACTTGTGTAGCTAAACTACTGTAAAAGGAAAAAAAAAAAAAAGTGAATACAGTGAGAATACAGTGGTTTAACTTTGTTCATGTTACATAGTGTTTAATACAGTGTCTTAGCACGCTCAGTGATTAGGTCCCTGCTGTGTTTTCATTTATGATTTTCTGTTCAGTAGATTAGTTATGTTATAGTTGCTATTTCTGTCATGAAGTTCCACGCTGGGAAAGCTTAAAAATGTATAAAAAGGGAAAATAGAAAAAAATTACAGAGCACAACTAATTGCTACTAAGCAATGCTTTTGGCCAGGGAGAGTGATGTGACTGGGGGATCTTGGAATGTTGGAACAGTTTTATTCCAATCAGAACCTACGAATATGCTTGGCAAAGTGCTGATTTTTGAATGACTGCATTTGTCAAATTATGTATGACTGTGTTCTTTAAAACTGATTTGCATTTAAGAGGTGTGGGAAAATGTGTCTTTTTGTGCAAATCAATTTTATTTGACAAACTGACCAGGTGTTTGGCTGTTTTCTTCTCAATCGCATCAGTAAATACAAATGCATGATCATTATGCAAAGACTGTATGGAAAACGTGGAGCATACTAACAAGGTGGATAGAGCTGTCGGTTTTCTATGAAAGAGTCGAAAATACTTTCAGAATTATTTTTTCTCTATTTTTCTATTTCTCCCCTTCAACCCCAACCCACCCTTCCTCCCCTCCCCTCTTCCCAACTATTCTAGGCTGACGTCTGAAGTCACTGGAATGGGCACACTCTAATTTCTACCCATCATCCTTCACTGCATCACATGACCCTTGAGCCAATGGCATTGCACCTAGTTTGTTTTCTGTTCTCTGTACTTGGCTTTCCTTGTATTTTTAAGTGATTATAACTTATTTATATTCTATAACCTCTACATATTTAAAATCTCCAGTTCAGTGTCGTTTTACTGGTCCCACATTGTTATCTTAATGCTTCCCAGTTTCTCCTTTCCTCTTGATTTTAAAGGACACCAATTTTTTGACTCTCTAGTACCTTTCATACCTTTCGCTGGTCTCCTGCTTTGCCACAGACGTTCACTGTGAATCCATGCTTTGTTTTTGGTTTTTTTGCTGTCTCTTTTTTTTTTTAATTCATGCTTTGCTATCGCCTGAGCTGCTTCTGACAGAAAATCAGAACACGTCCTCTACTACTACTGCTGGTTTCCTCAAAAAAAAAAAAAAAAAAAAACTGAAACAGGAATTACTAAAGCAAGTAGGCTTGTTGTTTCTAGGAGCCCTGAGCACAAAGCCAGAGACAGCATGGAGGGCATGAAAGGCCCCCAGAGGTTGGTGGCTTGTCGCACTCTTGCGTTTTCATTGGGTGGCAGGACCCCACACAGTCTGACCATTATCAGCCTGAATTCTGTATTTACTTTCATCACTGCTGGCAACACAAGTAAATGAATAAATACAAATATATATAAAAAAATAATAAATAAAGCCAATAAATAACAAAATTAAATAAATAAATAGATTCAAATATATAAATATAAAAAAACCACAAAGCCAATGAATAACAAAAATAAATGAAAAAATACAAATGTGTAAATAGAAAAACAGCTAATAAATAATGCTGGGTTGATGTAGTTCACTGCATTACGACATGGTGGAAGACCAGTTTTAGTCCTCATTACAAATGTATCCAGGTTCAGTACGATGTTGAAGAATTTGTAATATATTTTCATATATAATTTCTTTGTAAGTAGGTAATATCTTTCAAAATGTAAAAAAAAAAAAACCAAGGTTGCTGGTAATTTTGAAAGTGAACATAGATTTGCTGATAATGATGCCTGACTAATTTTTGCTCCCATGTAAGTTCATCATGCCTACAGTCACGCTGCCATATTGCTGTGGTCTAACGTATTCTCTCCAGTTTCTCAACTAGAACTCCCATCTATTTGTCAAATAGGAAGCGCATGTGCCTGCATACTACAGACACAGATGAGTGGTTGCTCTTTCCCAGCAGCTTGTTGAACAGCATCCAGCCAACAAACCAGTAACAGTGTGTGTCTCAGCCCCCCGTCATCAACCCCTCTGATCAGTCTAAGATCTGGTCTGATTTTGTAGAACCTTTTTAGGACCATGGGATTTTATTAGGTTTGTCTGGATCTGAGAATGCGAGGTTCAATGGCAGATTACATCACGTTGGAGGTTTTCCCGATTCGCTGTAACACAGAGATCCTCAGAAGCTAGTGGAAAGAATATCACTTTGATTTCTCTAAACATTTCCATGAGTTTGACCCTGTAGCACATTTGGGGAACTCCTTTACAGGATTGTTTCTTTCTTTGGCTTTGTTCATTCTGTTTGGCTTCAGACCACTATGGCTTGTTTTATGACTGCCTTCTCATGGTTGCTTTCCAGATCTTCAGCTATAGCATAAGTCTTGCTTGGCTCCCTTTTGAAAATATCTGGTGCTGGTTGCCATCGTGTTGTTGCTGAATTTCAGATGTGTATCACTAAGCACAGCTTTATGCAGAGTTTGCTTCAGTTTCTAACTGTTATCACTGTCAGAATTAATTAGAAGACTCACTGTGCACACCAGAACAGGCATAGAGATAAAACCCATTATCCTACTGTTACATGTAATTGCTTGTAGTTTTCAGAGCTCTACTGGTTTTGTAATCTCGAGTTATGGTTCATGTAGAGACCCTTCCAGAGCCATGTGTAGCTTTAACTGATGTCAGGACTTTGTCATTAAAGCCCTTGGCTGTACCTCTGTCCATTTACATTCCTGTAGGTGGCACTTTAACCTTCATATTAACTACACATTGTCTCTCCAGCCCACTTGTCAGTGTTAATAAACCATATGCTTTCATCCTAAACATTTAAATCTCATGAGGCTTTGATACTGGGTCTGAGAATTGAATGTAATTGCTTCAGCGTTGGCCATTTTCCATTCTTTAAATATATTTCCAGATCTCTCTTCATAATGCCACTGCTCCAGGATGCTGGAAATCATCTCTTAATGCTCCAGACAAGAAAGACCCACTTTCAGGCTTGATTTTCCATATTCAGTGCAGTTTTGAGTTAATTTACATAGTGCTTCTAGTCTGGAACTAAAGCTGGTCCTACCACACTGTGGAACAAATCAATATGCAACTGAATGTTAATCTACTGCACAACATTTTCAGAGGTAATTAGACTACAGTCTGAAGTTTGGTTATCTGTGATTTGCTTTCTGCTGTGAGTTCAAAATTTTTATAATTTTGGAACGCAAAAATGTTAGTATATGCACATGAATGCACATGTTTATCATAGGACAATGGGGCACATGGCTAACATGATGTGCTATTGTAGCTGTAAAATGGCTACATTAACTGAGATTATATTAGCTACAGTTTTTATTAGCGTTTAAATATATGTATTCTTTAGAGAGTTGTTTTTTTTTTTTATCTTTGTTACATTTTGCACTTAGTTGATATGAGGTTTGTGGCTGTGCTTGGGTCTGTGCTTGGGATGTTTTTAAACATTAAGTTAGTATGTTTCACACAAGACTGTGTCTTGTAATATTTGTATGGAATGTTTGTTATGTTTTGGACTATAATGTGCTGTACTGTAGTTCATTGTACAGAAGGTTAATATTCTCACAGCATGCTCTGTAACTGTGACACTTCAGAGAAGCTTTAGTGCTTTGCCAGGGTAGGCAGTGTAACACTTTTCATTATCATCACCATCATCATCATCATCATCATCATAATAATAATAATAATAATAATTATTATTATTATTATTATTGTTATTATTATTATTATTATTATTATTATTATTATTATTATATGCAATACATTAATTCTGTTAGGAGTGCAATGATGTTTAGTACTTAAAATGCAAATACAATTTGGAGATGCTTCTCCTATTTCTTTCATCATTGTCAAATTGTCATGACATTCCATATTCCTGTATTCATTACACTTACTTACTGCATCCGCACATACAGTAACGTATTAACTCAGCATAGGGCGTCGATTGGTCATCACAACTAATGTACATACATTTGCTTTTATTACTGTTAGTTTCTTTGTTCGTATACAGACTTTCATTGTACTAGAGCAGCAAAAATAAGGGCCCTTTCCCCTTTGTGCTTCTGTAAATTATGCTGTTTGGAGATGTAACAAATAATTATTTAACATTAGATAATTTGCTGCTTGCAGGTCTATGTTAGTTTTAAATTACTGAAGTTAGGTTACCTTTGAAATGTTTTGTAAAAGGAGAAAAATAAAAATTTTTCCCCCCTTGATACTGTTGTGATTCCTTATTGCAAGTATAACTTGATATGTTGAAAACCGTTCTGCTTTTCCTGTATAAACGGTAGTTTATAACAAGGGTTGCCAACTGTGTCCTACCACTAGAGGGCTCTGAATGTTGCACAGAAGCTTCGTGATCACGGATTATGTGGGTGTTCCCTTACACTGTAATCACATTGTCATATTTTTCCTAAACGACAATATCATTGAAATGCATGATCATGACTGTCAGCCTGCTGAACGCCAGCACAGATGCTATAGTTTTTAGTCAGGCCAAGGGTCAGGGTTGTTTTAATGTACCAAAATAGCTGATATTCTCTATAAGTCACTGGGACCACATATGCCCCATTTACTCAAGCACAACCAGGGTCAAAGTTACACCTGATCACATGGTTCTGCTACTTTATACACATGCCTTGTATGGGACATTTACATGACAAAAATATAACACAGCCAAGTTGATACCAGTGAAACATTTAAGGATCATAGAACTGTATAAGATCATAACATTACATTACCAGTAGAAATTACATACTTTAAAGCAATGAAACTCACATTTGGAGGTCTCAGTTTAGAAGGGCAGAGTGTTTAATTGCATTGGGTTGTAGTTCCTCATTCTGCCCCAGGCTCAAAGCATGATGGGAAAGCACAGTGATGGTCCCAAACCACCACCATTTCAAAATTAGCACCATCACTCTAGGGAGAGGTGAGGTCACCTCTAGCCAGCCTCTGCCACTGCTTCCCAAGCAGTTACTTTAAATTGGAAATTGAATCAAATTAAAGAGGCCTCTGATTGCTCCCTAAGTCCCTGAATGCCTTTGGCTCTCTGAATTCTGGATTTGGCGGGAAAAGACACATAAACAAATTAATTAGGGAAAAAATCAGAAAACAAGCCAGATGATAAACATAACACACGTACTACAATTCAGAATGTTTCCAGTATCAGTGGGATTCAGCATTAAAGCCAAATTATGGTATGACCCTGTCAAGGACAGTGGGCACACACACACACACACACACACAGCTTATACACAACCATAATGTATTATTTTGCACAGAAAAGTAGCCTCTTTGCTAATACTGTATAAATACCTGCTAGATATAAAAATGTTTAATGTTTTGTTCTTTCTTTCTTTCTTTCTTTCTTTCTTCCCTTTTTCTTTCTGGCTTAGGCTATTTTAATGTCTGTTTCCCATAGGTGTCAGGATTTTTGTGGGTCCAGTTAGAGAAGACCAACTGTCTGAAGTCTCTAGATGTGATCTAATGATGCTCTGCAGTCTCCTTGCACTACACACTCCATCATTTACCACCTTTATATAAACATGTGCAAATGGTACTGGTAACCCAGCAGTTACAGAGATCATAGGATCCACCAGTCCTTTGCGTAATGTGTTCTGGTCAAAGGAAAACCAGAACAAGACCGGAAGGTCCCCCTTGACATTTAATTGTTGCCATTTTGCAGTAAAAATGTACACGTAACCACTGCAGCAATGCAAGAAAATAAATAAATAAACAAATAAATTATACTCTCTCTCTCTCTAATGACACAGAGGCAGGTTGATTGTGCAAATGTTTAGTTTAATCAACACTGTATTTTCTCCACATACTTTCACAGAGGATTTAAAGTTTTTGCGTGTAATTCCGACAGTGTGCACTGTGTATGAGAAATACCAATTACATGATTACATGGTGCTGAAAGATGAGCATTTAGTACTGTATATATTTAAGAACAGTCAGTCCAGCTGGATTTCAAATGTACCATCCTGCATGTAAAGCATTTTATGCCTAATTTAGATGACCTGACTGGCTAACATGGACTTGGTTTGGACTTACAATGTTGTCTCTAAGGAAATTTCTAGATAATACTTTGTTTTCTGCTTCCGGATTTGCCGTTATTAACATGTCCTTCTAATATGGTATTACTTTTTGACATTTTTAACAAAGGTGTCAAACTTACTTTAAAACAAGCCCAACGAAAACAGATTTCACCAGTTATAATTATACTTATTCCTATCGCTAGGTCAACATGTAGTAATTTGATTTTCATTACAAAATGGTCTTGCTGAAAGGTGCAGTGAGGTAAAGAAAGCATAAACTGTAAACATGGGGCCACATGAGGGCCCACATGGCTGTTCTCCTTTATCTGCTGAGAAACTCTAACACCTACTTGTCATCCGAGGCACAGAAATGGGAGTCGTGGTTTGACAGACTGTCATTGTAAATGTGAATTTAAGTGTAGGTTAAGTGGTTCTGCATAAATATGTGCGCCACCTACACAGCTTTGCTAACTAATAGACTGTCTAAACACGTGTGTTTACATATCATAATGCTAGGCTGCCACAACGGAAAAGAACACAGCGGAGGTGAAGGCTCATGGTTCATCTGGGTTTTTCGACATTGTAAAAAGCACGTGGAAAGTGTGTGGAAAGTGAATAGGCGCTGTTCCGTATGTATTATGTATTATTCAGGTATGCGGCATGGAGGCCAGGTAGTTTTCCATGTAGTGTGCTAGGAACAGTACGTGTAAGTGAACAGTAAGTGTAGGAACAGTACGTGTAAGTGAACAGTAAGTGTAGGAACAATACGGAGAATTGCTTTTGCTTTACCACACAACCTATAGAAGACACTGCATGTACTTAAAATGTAACAGATGACTAATTATCATCTTTAGGTTCTATCTGAACTTGGACTATTTTTCACAATTGCACTTAATAGACTTGTCCTTGATGGATTTGCACTTGATAGATTTGTTAATCCTGTTCTGGTTCTACTGCAGTGAGAAAATCACTTAACCAAGAGGAAAGTCTGATGCACTGTAATATAAAATAATACCTGTTAATCAGTCAGACAGCTCCATGGTTGATGACAATAGCAAGCTGCACTGTTTGTCTACTCCTCAGAACATCTGCTGCCAAGCAGCCTCTTCCATCTGCCTCCCCCTGTATGGGCAAGACTAACACAGGCTGTCCTCACGATCCTAAGAGACTAACATAGGCTGTCCTCACGATTCAAAGAGACTAACACAGGCTGTCCTCACGATCCAAAAAGACTAACATAGGCTGTCCTCACGATCCTAAGAGACTAACACAGGCTGTCCTCACGATCCTAAGAGACTAACACAGGCTGTCTTCACGATCCAAAGAGTCACTAAGGTACCCAGGTAATAGTGACAATGACTGTGCTTCCAAAACATTTCAGTACGTGACACATTTCTGTCTGAAGGACTCATTTCTTACTTCTTTTGTGCAGATTATAGAAATTTAAGAAGTGAGTGTTATGAAGTTATCTGGAAAACATATAATTACAGCTTCATAACTCAAGCCTACGAGGAATATTATTCACCTTCTGCTCTGCCTGCTTTCATAAGCAAATGCTTGGTGTCCTCTATATTTTTATAACCGACTTCTTGGCTTGGCTTTGACCATTAATAATGCATAACACAAACCACGGAGCCCAGCAGAAAGGTCAAAAAGACATTCTCTTTAATTGTATGCTCCAGTCCTGGGGGGGGGGGGGGGGGGGGGGGGGGGGGGGGGGGGGGGGGGGGGGGGGGGGGGGGG